>JAQZBX010032971.1:0-25604 GCA_029593785.1 Cabassous unicinctus | reverse complement strand
GAAGAATAGGTGTAACATGGGACATTTTGGGTCATTGCAATTGTCCTGCATGACATTGCAATGATGGATAAAGGCCAGTACACATTTTGTCAAAACCTATAAAATTCTGTGGTGCAAGTGTAAACTATAATATAAACTACAGAACATGGTTAGCAGCAATGCTTCAATATGTGTTCATCAATCTTAACAAATGTTTCCCATTAATGAATGATGTTCATAATTTGGAAAGGTGTGGGAGCGGGAGAAGCTGGGCTATATAGGAATTTTCCTGTATTTTTAACGTAATTTTTATGTAATGTAATGCTTCTTTCAAAATAAAAAAAGATTAAATAAAAAATAAAAATAAAGAAGAAAATTTATGATAGAAGCCCATAAAATTGCCATTAATACCATAATTCAAATAGCACTATTTATCTTAATGTATTTTTAGATAATTTTCTATGTATATGTGTCATTGTATGCACTTGGTAGTCTAATATATAAATGTTTATATCTTGAATTTTCCACTCACTACTATATGAGAAAGTAACTTTCTCATCACTAATTCTTCTTTCAAAACACTTTAATGTGAACCTAATACTTTAAATTAAATCATTAAGTTGTTTCTCCTAATTTCAGCATTTGCCCACAATCCTACCATCCGCAAGAGAAACAGACAAGCTAAACAAGTGTGTTGAGACCATTTTTGCCATGACCAAGGTACTGTTACACCATGAGCTCTCTGTTCCTATGCAGAAGATGAAAACAAAACAAAGTGTTAACTCTTTGCCAGACTCCATTCTAAGCATTGCGTGTATGATCTCCTATAAGTCCACAACAGCCATATGAGTTAGATTCCTTATCATCTCCTTTGTGAAGCTGTGGAAAATGAGGCCTAAAGAAGCTGAAAACCTTACCCAAGTTCTCAAACTAGTAAGTAGAAGAGCCAGCCCTGGAGGTGCAGTTTATGGAACACCAAAATTTTCCCCTTAAGCATATCAGAATTTTAATATTAGAGAGTAGGTTCTCTAGCTTACATGTGCCTATCCTCAGGGTATCAACCATAGAATAGCAGTTTTTAATGGTCTAGGTCATTTCACATTTTATTTTGTTTAATCTTCCCTATGACTCTATGAGACATATACTAGGATTGTTTTATATACTCTGATAAACTACTGTACTCATTCTCCCATGAACTAAATGAAGTTATGCCCTACATCCCAGACTCAAGGTTGACTTCCAGACCACAGGCATGATATGCTGCTATCCTATTTCCACCGACTCCCTGTCAAAAACTTTGGTCACAAATGCCACAGCCACATGAGAAAACAGAATAAACCTGTTTAGCTGCCAACTTGGATGAAGCTGCTAATTCTAATCCTGTGGGAACAGAAAGCTTAGATCATCACTATCTCCTTCTTGTGCTTGAGAAATATTCTTTAAATATTTATCTTCAATCATACCTGAAAATGTTAATGAGGACAGACTGTAGGGATTACTGAGCCTGCAACACCACCTAAACATAATGAGCCAAAGATCATAGAGGCTACTTGTTGTAAATTGCCAACCCATTTATATCTAGATTCTGAGGGACCAAAGGAGCTACCTCCAATCTTATCACAGGCTTGATATGAAGTAAAGACTGTAAAGAGTTGATCTCAGAGATCTGCTACTCCAGGACAATGTTCATTTGTTGCTGATTTCATGGTACTTTTAACCCCCAGTTTTTCTGCATTAATATAACTTGCTAATTTCAGGTCTTTAAATCATGTTATAAGAAAGATCAAGAGACTTTCATGATCTGCTTAATCTGGTCACATGGAAAACAAGATGGGCAAATGTACAGCAGGGAAGATTGGGAAGAGATATCCTTCAATGGTTAGTTTTCTCCCCATCAAGTTTTTATGAAACCTAAAGATTTATCTGAGCTGGGATGTTTTTCGTTTACATTCACCAGTTGGTAGGAGACTATAGAACAAAGATAAATATACCCCCACAAACTGAGATATCCTTAGGAAACCACCCTTAGTTTTCATTTTCAAGTCACTAATTGAGGTAAAAAAAACACTACATCTAAGGTAAAAGTGGCTGAACTTGCAAAGCAGTAGTTAGTGATTTAATGACAGGCATACCTATTCTATTCAAAATAGCATTAACTTGATATATTATGGACCGAGACATGAGATAAGAAAATAAAACCTCTTTCTATTAAATTATCTTCCTGAATATAAGGGGTACATATTGTCTTTACAGAAAAATCAGATCAGAAAATTTATAAGAGAAGAAAACAATAATGCTCCTTAATCCTATAATTCAGATAAGCACTTGCGGTCTTTAGTGTACATTTTTAAGATCTGTTTTATGTATATATGTTTTTTAGAATTAAGATCATGAGATATTTACACATATATATGTATACAGGGAATTATTTATTGTACCTTTTCCACTCAGCATTATCTGAAAATCTCTTTCCATGTCATTAATCTTCTTACAGATCACTTTAAGGTCCAGCTGATACCTTATAACCATACATCAAAATGCATTTAACTCTACACCCCTATGTCAACCTTTGGGTTGTCTTCACTTTTTCCTTGTTATTAAAGAAAAATTGAAAAACAATCTGTATGCATAATATGGCCATATTTTTTGTCTAGTGTAGATTCTTAGAATAAGGAGTACTGAAAATTTTATACCAACACACACATCGTTACTGGATAATATAGCTCTCATAAATATTTGCTAATTTGCTCATTAAAAATTCACTATTTTTAAATCATATGTATTGGTAACATATTAATTGCAGTATTTTTTAAACATCTTATTTTTCCTGAAGATTATCTTCTCATTAATTTTGCTCCATCTTTATAAAGTCCTTTTGTTATTTTTCAAAGTAATTTTTATTATAATAATGGTGGTCTGCAACACTTGTTGCAACTATTTTTTTCCAGTGTATTCCGTGACTTCATGTAGTTGAAACTAATATTTTTGTCCTTTTATGCAACTTCTTTTTGCTTAACTCCAGTGGTCTTCTACTCTACTGACAAAGTAAATTCATATTTTTCTCTGTTTATTTTGTACTAATTTATGGTTTATTTTAATATTTTAATGTACATGGTTCTCTTTTTTATTTCATTTAAATTTTCAGGCTGGCATGAGTATAAAACATTTTTTTAAAAAATGCTTATCAGTTATTAAAATAAAAACTTTCACTGCCTCCACTGAACTGTACATAATATTCTTTTAAATACTTGTAAAATTAGTGGCTTTTGGGGATTTGTTCATACTTGCTTCTCTTTGAGCTTATCTGGCATCATTGGTTTTATTAGTATTTTATAAATTGCTATTCTTTTGAAATTATTTCTCACATAATATTTTTGTCTCTTTTACTGATTTCTGTTTTAAACATTTTTCTTAATATAATTGGGTGTTTTTCTAGCTTCCTAAATTGAATAATTAGTTCATTTATTTTCTCTCTGAGTTCATTTGTTCACTCAATCCATGTAATACAAGCAAATATTTCAAGGAAAAAATATTGATATATGGATTCTCCTTTTTGTTTTTGTTTTTTTTAACCAGTAATTTGGAAGCCTGAACAAATCTATACTTTTTAGTTTAAGGTTAAAAATTTTGACATAGGTTAAAAATATTTTTCAATTGCTCTATGTCCTTTGTTCTTTTTCCTTTATTACATACATATAAAACATTATGCTCAGTAAGAATAAGACCCATACAACAACATGGCTACTAGTAATCAGTGAATACAGAATACAAAAATACAAAAATAGTCTAAATAGTCTGTCTGTTCTAAAGAATATATGTGTCCAATAAATCCTGGTGCTTTTGTTTTGTTGTCTAAGAAGTACCTGTTTATTTTATTTGTTAAGCAGATCCAAAGAATGTTTCATAAATTCCTTCAATTGAGTTTTTATGTGCAAAAGTATCGGAAATAACAAATGATAGAATTTCCCCATAGAGTGAATTCCAGAGATTCAAATCAATTTGCATTGCATCATGCTGCCTGTTTTATCCTCTTTTTGATATCTGATTTTCCAGAGGTGATGGAAAAAGAATCTATGATATTCTTATATAATTTTGAGTCAAAGTTGCTTAAGCTCAAAAATCTGTCAGGATGTATTTTACAGTAGCTTCAAATATTCACTTAGTTCAATAGGTTTGAAAATATAACTACATCATCCATAATTTCAAATTATACTCACCTGATATTTTGTAGACACCTTGAAACAAGTTAAAACTGTCAAGTAAAATAAACTTGGCAACTTAGCTTCAACAGCATGAGTCATTAGAGAAGAGACACAGGAATATAGACTCTCATGAAAACAATCCTTTACTCCTTACAGATTCATTTTTTGTTCTTTTATATATATATTAGAGAAGGTGTGGGTTTACAGAAAAATCATTAAAAAAATACAGTATTCTTATATGTCACCCCATTATTAAGACCTTGCTTTGGTGTGGAAATTTTGTTACAATAGATGATAACATGTTTTTATAATTGTAATATAAGCTATATTTATATAACCCAAAGTTTAACTTAGTGTTCACCGTCTGTCTAGTGTAACTCCAGGGATTTCTTTTAATTTTTATTCTGTGAGACAGGTACTTTTTTAATTCCTGTTTTCCATGGGAGAACATACTATGGCAGTACTGGAAGAGGATTCAGTCTAGCATGTCAGCAATCATAAAATCATGTATGTGTTTGTGTGTGTGTGTGTAGAAGTGGCGTATGCATTAAATATGTCATTCAAAATTTACCCAATATTAAGTTTTGCACTTATCTGCTCAGCAATTACATCAATCACATCAAAAATATTTTATCTGGCAGATATATTATTCTCTGGAACAGAATTTATCTAATGCCACTTCAGTCCCTGTTCCATTTGCAGATAAATATCAGAATGCAAAACTGGGTTCATGGAATGGTGAACAACATGACAGAATTCAATCTGCTCAGTCTGACACAGATCCCAGACATGCAGAAACTCTCGCCTGCTGTGTTTACACTCAACTACTTTCTCACTCTTGCAGGCAACCTACACATTATAGTGACCATCAACACCAACCCAGACCTCAGCACCCCCAAGTATTATTTTCGGCCATTTTTGTCCTTTATAGATGGCACCTACTCTTCTATCACAGCCCCCAAAATGATATTTGACTTAATCGCTGAAAAGAAAACTATCTCTTTTAATGGGTGCATGACTCAGCTCTTTGTGGAGCATTTAACTGGTGGAACTGAGGTCATCCTGCTCATGGTGATGGCCTATGACCACTATGTGGCTATCTGCAAGCCCCTGCACTACCTTATCACAATGAACCGGCGGGTGTGTGGTCTTCTGGTCGCTGTGTCCTGGGCTGGGGGATTTCTTCATGTCCTGATTCAAATCCTTCTTTATGATGTGGTTACCCTTCTGTGGCCCAAATGTCATTGACCATTTCTTTTGTGATTTTTACCCTCTGCTAAAACTCTCCTGCACTGACACTCACATACTAGGGCTCTTTGTTGCCGCCAACACTGGGTTCATGTGTGTGCTCATTTTTTCTATTCTTATTACCTCCTATGTCCTCATCCTTTGCACCCTCAGAACTCACAGTGCTGAAGTATGGTGGAAGGCTCTCTGACTGCACCTCACATATTACTGTAGTCATCTTAGTCTTTGTGCCTTGTATATTTATATACCTTCGCCCCACAGGTACCTTTTCCATTGATAAAGCAGTCACTGTATTTTATACTATAATAGCACCCATGTTAAACCCTTTAATCTATACACTCAGAAATGCAGAGGTGAAAAATGCAATGAGGAAGCTATGGAGCCAAAGAGTCATCTTGGGTAACAATTCACGTAAATAGATAAGATAAAATCTATTAATATTTTAAGAAAAATTGTGTCTAAAGCAAAAAAATGATGGTTAATTCAGAACATGTGGGTTAAGTACATAGTATCCCTTTGTTACCTGAAAATCTTTAGTGGTTCCTCTTTCATAAATAGTAACTTGAGTCCAATCCAATTAGAAAATTCATTGCATAAACAAGTTTATAATGAATGAAATTTAGTAAATTGAAATAAAATTTTCACAATATTTGGAAAATATATGGTATTATATATTCTATATAAAATTTATCTGCAAATCTTCAGGTATAGCTTATGTAACTAATATTCCAAGTAATTTAAACACATAAAAAATTTCATTTCTTATAATTTTGCCAAAAATGGTTTGTGTTAATGCCAACTTCTGATATCAGTGTAGACAAATTTTGTGTGATATAGGTATCATCCAAAAATCAATGGATTTAAAGGAAAAAGAGAGAGCCATTAATGCAGGTGTCATGCCATATTTAATGATGTTGCTTTGTACAAACAACAAAGCACCAATTACATAATAATCCAGGTTCTGCTCAGACAAATTATTTTCTCTGCTTAAAGCCAAGAAGAGATATTAAATTATTTCAGGTACAGTCATAGAGCAACCTTGCACATAATGTTTCCAGTTATAATACATATGTGGAACATTTTTTTTCTGTCAAAATAATTTACATACTCTACTTTCAAAGTAGCTTTTATTGATAGATTACAGTCTTATCTAAGAGGATTAAAAATAGAGCGTTTTTTGTTATATGAGTACTCAAATCAGAAAATCTGCACATTCAAATTTGAATAGAAAATTGCAGACCAATTGCATACCAATGAAAAAGGTAGTCATTTGAGATGTGGTCACCAGCAGTACAATTCTAAGAGAATGAATCTAGATAAAAGAAGGGGATCCAGATTGCCCAAGGGGGACATCCTACCAAATTTTGATATTTAATTTCTATGTTTTTATGTACTGACTGAACGCAAATTATTTCTCAGCCATTCTATGATTTTATATATAATAAGTGAATGTCAATATGCAACAGTTAGCAAACAATTTATTCTGATTTTGAGAACATTTTCACTCAATTGTGACAAAAACATTTGCCCATCATCAAATATCCCTATTCTCGCAACCCTTATCCACTTATCCATAGTTTCAACCTCTTTTTGTTTAAGAAGGGCCATGTGACTAGCTTGCAGATATGATGTGTGTCACATACAGGCTGAAAAATTCAAGAGCCAATGTGCTACGATGCAGCTCCTGTTTTCCATCCTGTAGTAAGGCTAGAAGAAATACAATATAATGGCAGGACTACACAGAGCAAGCTATATGTATTACTAGCTACACAGATGAAAAATGAACTACATGATCCCAAATCCTCTGGATTTTGCCTGAACAGAAATTAAAATTGTATATGTAAAGCCATGGAGATATCAGGATCCATTCTTACCACAACATAACACACTTTATCCTGGCTAACATTCTGTCCTTTCATCAATTCAAAGATTTATGTTTTAGAAGAGGACCCATCAGGATAACTTTTGCAATTATCTATGTTCACAAATAATGTAGAATGGATAAATAGCAATCCTTACTTATCAAATCAAATTAAACTTCTTTCTGCTTTGGTGCAACACATTCACTATCTGCAGTATTTGAACCATAAATTAATACACTACATTTGCTCCCTTTACCTAAGATTTAAAGCAATAGAGAATATAGTTATACAATCGTACATTAGAAGGTTCCAAGAAGAATAATGTATTCCAGTTAAAGAAAGCTTTTCAACACTTCCTTTAAAAAAAAAATTATAGAAGCTCTTGATTACAAAATGTTATATCAAAAATATATGGGATTCCCACATACACCACTCCTACCCCTCCCACACTTTCGTACATTAAAAAAGTTTTTCATTAGTGTGGTACATTTGTTACAATTGATGAACAAATATTGAAACATTGCTACTAACCTTGGATGATAGTTCACATTATAGTTTACACTTTACCCCACGCAATTTTATAGATTTTGGCAAAATGTATAATTGCCTGTATCCATCATTGAAAGGTCATGCAGGACAATTCCAATGTCCCAAAAATGTCTACTTTACACCTATTCTTCCCTCACACTCCCTGCAGATCCTCTCATGTGCACTATCTTCATATCAATGATATAAGTTCTTGGTTGCTAGAATAATAATATTTATAGAAGAATAATAATGGCATAATAATAAGTCTACTTTAGTCTATTGATCACTCCCCAATCTTGAGGATTTGAGGATGGTGATGTTCACTCTGTATCTGATTGAGAGAGTGCTTAGATTCCATGGGACAGATGGATGGAACTGTGGTGCTTGCAGTTGTATATACTCTCTGTTTTGGGGTCAAGGGTGTTGCCCATCATCATCCTTTTGTTAGCTGTCCTGGGTGCATCCAATGAACTGGAGAACAGATGTTGCAATTCTGCTGATATTCAGGCCTCAATCAGCATATGAACAGACTGAAGATTTAAGTCTCTGGAATATATATTTAACAAGTATAGTGCTAATTATAAGTTCAAATAAAGGGAGCGGAAGAGCCATGTATAGGGAAAATATAAATGAGTCTAACTCTGCTACACTGGGGAGCATAATATCCAAATTAATGCCCACTGACATGGTGCCAGATTCCTGAGACTGTCTTCCCTGTTTATAGTGTCTAGATGTCTCCAGAGTGCCCAGTAGCCCAATTTTTTTGGCATTCCCATTTTGGGGAGTTATACTACATTCTCTAATAGATGAGCAAGAATCCCCTGAGTACCTGGGCAGTGCTTAGCAAAAGAATACAGACCATTATGCTATGCCCTTGATAATGATATTTGCACTTACAAACTTTTTCTTGTGAAATTGCAACTTAGACTAGTAGTATATATTGCCTAAGTGTTACTTCCTGAAAGCCTCCTTGTTGCTCAAACGTGGCCTCTCTGAAAGCCAAACTTAGCATATAAATGCATTACCTTCCCCCTGGCATGGGGCATGACTTCTGAGGATGAGCCTCCCTGGCACTGAGGGATTATTACCAAACTCTGATTAGGGATGCATGTGGGAAAAGACCTTGACCAAAAGGGGGAAATATTAAATGCAAATTAGATTTTATGGCCAAGAGATTTCAAAGTGAGTCAGGAAGTCATTCCAGAGGTTATGCTTATGCATGTTTCAATGCTTCTTGAGCAAATCTTCTTGCTATTGTTCTTGTTTGAGTGAGAAAGTCTTTGACATCTGGGTAAGCCTTCTGGATTATCATTTTGGATTATCTCAGCACCCCATGATAAGCATCTAAAGTCTTTTCAGAATGTTTAGGCAGGTGGTTATAGTGCTGATTAAACCACCAGCTATTTTGTTACAGTTGGATCTTCATGGTTTCTGCAATTGGAGGGATTTTTCCACAAAACATTGTATACCCCAAGAGCATAACATTTTCTTATCCCCAATACAGGTCCATCAAGGTATTCCATAAGGCTTCCCATGACTGTCCTTTGTGTATCTAGATAGGGGGAATATCATTATATTTGGTCTATAAATCATTCCCAAGTTATTCTAATTAAAGCTTAATTCTTGGTTCCATTTCTACATTCCTTAAATGCATGCTCTCTGTTTTCACCTATGGTGCATTCTATGGAGCATGTGAAAACTCTAACATACATGGCAGTTAATAATAATATGCTTCCCATTACACAGACAGTTTAATAACATATTCTGATTTTTGACAACACAGAAGCTTTGCTTTTCAACATTCTAAGACATGTATAATTTTCTAATGTTTTTCAAAAGTCATCTGAAAAATGAGCATATTTTAAATATAACTCATGATCTATCAACTCCATACCCTAATTCAGCCATAGCTGTTACTTATAAATTGAGTCTTCAAGGCAATACATCTCTTTTCTCCAAATAAGTCAAGGTGATATTTTAGGCAGAATGTGGAAATCATCAGGGATCGAAGTCCACTTATGTTTAGTAAACAGATTTGCCAGTTATATTCAGAGTCAGCTTTTATTAGCACCATATCTGAGAGAGATGGCTAAGAGTACTATCTTTTATTCTAAAATGGTAATGGAAATAGCATGACTGTATTCTTTATTGCACTCATCACCCACAAATGGGTGCCTTTCTCTTTTCTGCAATGCCCACTGTTACCATTTATTAAAACTTTTGACTCATAACTTTCTCCCATCATGGTATTTTCCATCTCAACATGGCTGGGTATAAAAGCAACATTGTTAACATTATTTTTAAAATACATTTTCTAACAAATATCCTAAAATTTGATGGCTAAAATATCAAGATTATCCTCATCATTTTGTACTTGGACCACATTCAAAGTTAAAATTAAATGTATTATATGAAGTAAAGTTATGACCCACCTTAAAATATCTAAGGAGTATATATTATCAAATTTCATTGCATGTAAAATTGTGAGAAGATGGCATCTCATTACCAGGCAGAGTTAAATGGTCTCACAAAAACAATGGAGTAAGGGTCAAAATCTGCCTGAGGGATGCAGTTTCAGTGTAAGCAAAACAGGACAGTGCTACACAACTCCTAGGAGGGTGAGAGACAGAGAGACAAAGAAGCTGAAACAATAAACATGAATTAATAGGCTCCCATGGTGCCAGGTAGTGTACCTCTCCCGCAGGCCTAAGATATAAATCTGGGTTAAAACATCTAGCTCACTGCAGGGGATTGAGAGGGGAACAGACACCTTCCTTTCTGTCAGCTGTTACAAGGGAAAAGGGAAGGGACTTGGGGGACATTTCTTCAGTGATTCAGCCAGCCGAGACTGCTTTGAATCTCTGTGCTGGAGACTCAACACAGGAACGTGATAAACCCAGATTGAAACATCTTTTTGGAAAGGTGTGCTGATAAGCATCATCTCCTGGCCATTCCTGAAATTGCATGGAAAAAACTGTTTTCTATTCTATCTGTATCCTATCCTCTGGGAGAAAATCTGCATCCTACTATTGAGTCTCTGGATTGATTTTGATAACTTAAGCCAAGCAATTCTAAAGACTTAGAATAAGCTGAACCAAATATCAAAGAAGAGCTGTGAAAAAAATAGGAAAGAGAAAGAAATTAGTTGTCAGAGTTAATTCACCAACATAATCAAAGGCCTAGACATCAGCAAAAAAATGACAAGCCATACTAGGAAACAGGAAGAGATTGCCCGGGCAAAAGTACTAACCAAATAACCTGAAGATATACAGAATTTAAGAGAATTAATCAGTGATAATCACACAAATCTCCTAAATTACTTTAAAGACTTTAAAGAAAATATGACTGAAGATATAAAGGATATCAAGAAGACACTGTGTGAGCATAAAGAACAGTTCAAAAACCTGCAAAGAGAAGTAACAGAACATATGGGAATGAAACACATGATGGATGAGATTGAAAATACATTAGAGGCACATGAGAGCAGAATTGAAATGCTTGAAGTCAGAACATGTGATTTAAAATACAGAACAACTGGCCTGGAAAAGACAAGAAAATAGAAAGAAAAGAGAATGGAAAAAACGGAACAGAGTCTCAGGAAATGAATTACAATGCAAAACACACAAATGTTTGCATTATCAGTGTTCCAAAAGAAGAGAATGGAAAAGGGGCAGAATATTTGAGGAAGTAATGACCCAAAACTTCCTAACATTTATTAAAGGCATAAATATCAATATCCAAGAACTATAACACACTTCAAAGAGAATAAATCCAAATAGATTTATCCTGAGAAACATACTATTCAGAATGTCAAATATCATAGATAAACAGAGGATTCTCAAAGCAACAAAAGAAAAGCAAACCATTACATTTAAGCGAAAAATGATAAGACTAAGTTCTGACCTCCCATCAGAAATCATGGTAATGAGAAGAAAGTAGTTTGATGTATTTAATGTAATAAAAGACAAAAACTGCCAGCCAAGAATTTTGTAACTGGCAAAAATTGTCCTTCAAAGATGAGGGTGAGTTCTAAGTATTCACAGACAATTACTTATAGAATATGTTACAAAAGAACAGAATTACAGGAGATACTACAGGGAGTGCTACAGACTGAAAGTATAAAATAAGGGTGAGAGGTTTGGAGAAAATTTTAAAAATGAAGATTATTAGGAAGGGTAACCTAAAGGGTAAGATAGACAAAAGAATGATACGACAACAGAGAGCTGTCAGAAAAAATGGATGAAGTAAGTATTGCCTTTGCAGTAATAATATTGAATGTTGATGGATTGAACTCCCCAATCCAAAGACATAAAATGATAGAATGGATAAAAAAAATATATGAGCTGTCCATATGTTGTCTACAAGAGACCCACCTCAGACATAAAAAGGCACAACCAGGTTAAAAGTGAAAGGTTGGTAAAAGGTATTCCATGTAAATAATAACCAAAAAAGAGCTGTGGTAATAATGCTAATATCAGACAAAATTGATTTCAATTGAAAAATTGTTATAAGACATGAAGAACATCATTATATATTTTAAAAAAAGAACAATTCGCCAAGAAGAAACACCTATAATAAATATTTATGCATCTTACCTCAGTGCCCCAAGATACATGAGGTACACCCTGGCAAAACTGAAGGGAGAAATAGATGACACTATAATAACAGTTGGAGACTTCAAGACACCACTCTCAGTATTGGATATAACATCTGGACAGAGGATAAATAAATAAACAGAGAACTTGAATAATATGATAAATGAACTAGACAAAAGGCATTGCACACCAAAACAGAAGTATATACTTCTTTTCAAGTGCTCATGGATTCTTCTCCAAGATAGGCCATATGTTAGGTGATTAGACAAGTCTCAATAAATTTAAAAAGATTGAAATTAAACAAAATACTTTCTCTGATTAAAACATAATGAAGCTGAAAATCAATAATGGAAGGAAAAAGGGAAAATTCATAAATATATGGAAATTAACATACTTAAATTATCATTGAGTCAAAGAAGAAATTGCTAGAGAATTCAGCACCTATCTTGAGATGAACAAAAATGGGAACAAAGCATATCAAACTCTATGGAACTGCAAAGGCAGTTCTGAGAGGGAAATTTGTAGTCCTGAATACATACATGAGAAAAAAGGAAAGATCTAAAATTGAATATTTAAATGCACACCAGGAGGAAACAAAAAGAACAGAAAACTAATCCAAAACCAAGCAGAAGGAAAGAAATAGTAAGGATCAGATTGGAAATAAATGCAATCAAGAAAAAAAACCGAATCAACAAAACCAAAAGTTAGTTCTGTCAGAAGGTCAACAAAATAGACAAACCCTTAGCTAGAACGAAAAAGAAAAAAAGAAAGAAGATATAAATAAATAAAATCAGAAATGAAAGGGGTCACATTACTACTGACCCTGCAGAAATAAGAGGGACCATAAGAGATACTATGAACAAATGTATGACAAAAAAAGTAGACAATGCAGAGATGGAAAAATTCTTAGAAATATACAAACCACTTACACTAACCCTAGAAGAAATAGAAGACCTACGCAAACCAATCACACGGGAAGAGATTGAAACACTCATCATAAATCTCCCAAAGATGAAAACCGTGGAACCCGATGGCTTCATAGATGAATTTTATTAATCATTCAATGATGATCTAATGCCAATCTTGCTCAAGCTTTTCAAAAAATTTGAAAAGGAAAGAACCCTACCAAATTCATTCTATAAAGTCAACATCACACTCATACCAAAATCAGATAAAGATACAACAAAAGTGAAAATTACAGACAAATATTTCTAATGAATATAGATGCAAATATCATCAACAAAATACTTGCAAAAAGAATCCAAAAGCACAGTAAAATAATTATACACCATGATGAAGTGGGTTTTATTTCAGGGATGGAAGATTTGTTCAACCCAAGAAAATCAATTAGTGTAATAAACCATATTGATAACTTGAAGAAGAAAAATCACGTGATTCTCTCAATTTATGCAAAAAAGCATTTGAAAAAATACAGCACCTTTTCTTGGTAAAAAAACACTCCAAAAGGTAGGAATAGAATGACGCTTTCACAATATGGTACAATGCATATATGAAAAAACTACAGCTAGCATTGTACTCAATGGTATAACTCTTAAAGCTTTCCCACTGAGATCAGGACAAAACAAGGATGTCCACTGTCACCATTGCTATTCAATATTGTGCTAGAGGTTCTAGCTAGAGCAATTATGCTGGATAAAGAAATAAAACCATCCAAATAGGAAAGGAAAAAGTAAAACTTTCACTATTGGCTGATATTTAGACTCTCATGAAAAAAAACACAACAAAGCTACTAGAACTAATAGATGTGTTCAGCAAAGTGGCAGGACACAAGATTAATATGCAAAAACCAATAGCGTTTTCATACACTATGAGTGCACATTCTGATGAGATAATGAGAAAATTTCCATTTTTAATAGCAAATAAAACAATTAAATATCTAGGAAATAACTTAACTGAGGACATAAAGGACTTGTATTCAGAAAACTACAAAACATTGATAGAAGTAACTGAAGAAGAGTTATATAAATGGAAAGGCATTCTGTGTTCATTGACTGGAAGATTAAATATCATTAAGATGTCAATTCTACACAAACTGACTTATAGATTCACTGAAATACCAATAAAAACCCCAACAACCTTTTTTTGCAGATGTGGAAAAAACAATTTTCAAATTTATTTCAAAGGGTAAGTGGTCCCGAATAGCCAAAAAGACCTTAAAAATGAAGAACGAAGTCGGAGGACTCTCACTTATGGACTTTAAAGCAAATTACTTAGCTATAGTGGTAAAAACATCATGGTTTTGGCATAAAGAAAGACACATTGTCCAATGGAACTGAATTGAGAAACTCAAAAATAGACCCTCATATCTACAGTCATGTGATTATTGACAAGGCAGTCAAGCTCTACCTACCAGCTTGGTCAGAATAGTCTATTCAACAAATGGCAAGGGGAGAACAGGATATCCATATCCAAAAGAAAGAAAGAAGACCTGTAGCTCACATCATATACAAAAATTAACTCTAAATGGATCAAGGACCTAAATATAAAAGTGACAACAATAAATTCCTAAAAGAAAGTGTAGGAAAACATCTTCAAGATCTTGTTGTGAACAGTAGTTTCTTAAACCTTACACTAAAAGCATGAGCAACAAAAGAAAAAAAACAGATAAATGGGACTGCTTCAAATTTCAACACTTTCGCACATCAATGTTCTTTGCCAAGAGGCTGAAAAAACAGCCAACTCAATGGGAGAAAACATTTGGCAATCATAACTGGTAAGGGTTTAATAGTGATGATATACAAAGAGATAATATATCTCAACAATAAAAAGATAACCTACCCAATTAAAAAATGGGCAAAAGACTTCAAAAGATAATTGTCCAAAGAAGAAATACAAATGGCAAAGAAACAAATGAGAAAAAGTTCAACAGCGCTAGTGATTAGGGAAATGCAAATCAAAAGTGATATGCAATATCATTTCACATCTATTAGACTGGGCACTAATAAAATTTGGAAAAGTTAAATGTTGAAGATTTTGTGGGTAGATAGGAATGCTTATTCACTGTTGGTGGAAATGTAAAATGGTGCAGTCACTGTGGAGGACTGTTTGCCAGTTCCTAAGGAAGTTTAATATAGATTTGCCATGTGACCTGGCAATACCATTTCTAGGTATATATCCAGAAGAACTAAGAGCAGAGACATGAACAGACTTCTTCTACATTGATGATGACTGTGGCATTATTCACAATTGCCAAAAGTTGGAAACAACCCAGGTGTCCATCAACTGAAGAGTGGATAAACAAATCATGTAGTATACAAATGATAGAATATTATGCAGTGGTAAGAAGAAATGAAATTGTGAATCATATGACAACATGGATGAACCTGTAGGACATGCAGAGTGAAGCAAGTCAGACACAAAAGGACAGTATTTGTCCTTTTAATTGGGCTATTATGAAATAAATACATTGTTTAAACTTATGGAGTTAAGCATTAGAATATAGGTCACCAGAAATTATTAGGAGGGTATAGAATGGAAAGCTGAGATCTAATCTGTGCAGAATTGGTAAAAAGGTTTTTTTGAAAATCTTGGAAAATGAATAGAAATGTTGAAAGCATGTGATGGTGTTTGTAACTAGCATTACTATTGTATGGGTATGACAGTGGTTGAAAGGGAAAGTCTAAAGTCATGTATATTAATTACTAGAAGGATAGCTAAAAACTGCAATTTGATAGTGTATATGACAGTAAAATCTTACATAAAATATGATTATGGGTGATATTGCATATATGGCAGTTTCTGCAATATATATATCCAAATATACTAAACAGAAAGAAAAAGTATACCAGATAGGTATGGTGAGGAAAGCATAGAGAGATTGAGGGGTGATGAGTTTTGTTTGTTTTTGTTCATTATTATTGTTATTAGAATACTGAAAGTGCTCTAAGAATGATTGATGACTGCACAAATATGTGATTACACCTAATACCACTGACTATACCCTTTGGATGGATTTCTGCTTTATTAGAATATATCAATAAAATTAATTTGATAAAAAATTTCATTTCATGGATATTATATTTTAGGTAACAGTATCAAGGCCTATTTACCTGTAATTGTCAGCCAAAGGGGTGCTGGTGCAAAGTACCTAAAATCTGTTGACTTTTATAAAAGGTATTTATTTGAAGTAAAAGCTAACAATTACCAGGCCATAAAGCATAAGTTACTTTCTTCACCAAAGTCTGTTGCCACATATTGATTCAAGATGGCAGGCAATGTCTGTGAGGGTCCAGGCCTCCTCTTCTTCTCAAGGCTCCTTGGTCTTAGCTTCTTCCAATACAAGCCATAGGCTGAGAAAAATGTTGTCTCTCTCTCCCAGGGCTCATTTCTTTCCAGGCTCAGCTGCTCTGCTCGTTCTACAAGACCAGCTGTAAACTATCAGGCTAAAAGCTTGTCTGTCTTCCTGAGGCCTCGGCCATGTCTATGGAGCCATCTCTATTGCTCTGTGTTCTTTTCCTATGTGATTACTTCCTGGGGCTCCAACTTAAAACTCTGTCTCCTCTGCCTTGTCACTTTTTCTGTGAGTCCCCAGCCACCAAGTGGGTGGGAATTCAATGTCCTATTGATGTGGCCCAATCATAGCCCTAGTCATAATTTAATCAAGCAAAAGGAAACTTCTGAATTCAATACAATATAAGGGTATTAGTAGTCCAGAGTACCAAATGAGTTTACAATATAATCAGTGTTTCTTTTTGGAATTCATCAATAATATCCAACTGTACCCAACTGGGTAATTGTGTCCCTCTTGTCAAGCCACTTAATCAGATGAAAGTTGTCTTAAAAAAAACATGTCCTTGCATTTATCAAGGGATATTTGGTCTTTAAATAAACACATCACCATCACGAATCCTCAGGATTGGGGAATTAATGATGGACTAGAGTAAACTTACTGTTATTCTACTATAGACTTGTTGTGATTCTAGCAATGGAAGAACTGTTATCATTGATGTGGAGACAGTGGCAACTGGAGGTTCTGAGAGGAGGGACAGGAAAACAGAGGTGTAATAGGGGGAAATTTTTGGGACTTGGAAATTGTCCTGAATGACAATGCAATGACATTATACACCTTGTCATAACTTATAAAATTGTGTGGGAGAGAGTGTAAACTACAATGTAAACTATAATCATCACTTAGTGGCAATGCTCCAAAATGTGTTCACTAATTTTAACAAATGTACCACATTAATGAAGGATGTTGTTAATGTAGGAAAATGTGCAAGGTGTAGTGAGTGGGGCATATGGGTATCTGCCATATTTTTTCATGTAACATTTATGTAATGAAAATATCATTTAAAAAATTAAAAAGTATATTATTTTAAAAACATCTAAATTCCCTAGCACTTATCCTGGCTTAAGGTCAAAACCAGGTGTTCCCAGGCCCTTCCTTTTGAGCTATGAAATAACTCTATCCTGTATAGACCACCCTCTGAAAATGGTGAAACTTTTTCCATAAAACACTTATGATCATTTTTTCTACTGCATATCTTATACCATTTATAGAACAGAAAAATCACATGAATAACTGTCCAGATGCTAATAATTTGTATGAGCAAATAAGTTTTTGGTATTATTTTTAAGGAGCATTTCGGTTTTCCAAATATGCCAGCACAAGCTTGTTCTTAATCATGCATAAGTTGGAACAACTATTTTTGCCTCCTCTCACCACTCTAATTTTAGCTTTATAAAAGATATGGATATATTTATTTAATGTAACAACTAACTGATTGTTAACTAATACTCATTCCTTCCCTGGCCATTCAGATTTCATTGAATGTGCATCATGTGGAGGTTTTAATTCAATTTCCCAGTGCATTTGGTCATCAATATCAATATTACAATATATATTTTGCTGAAATCAGTCAAATTCATCCTATGAATTATAACAGTATTATACCAAGTATATTAAGATTATTACAAAATAAGTCATTTAGAATTATGCCAGTATTTTCTTGACAAAACTGACCTTTACCTATCTATCCAATTGTTATAGATTGTAGTATAAATCAAGTGTCAAGTCTCTGTTAATTCCAGATCTGAGTTCCCTGGTGTCTAGCCTTATGCCCTGTTTCATACTAAAAGACTGTACTGACATGGAATCCCTAATTGGCCTTACGATTAAGTAATGACCGTCTTCCACCTACCAGTTAATTTCCAGTGAAATTTAATAGAGCTCCAGTCCTGACCAACTGTGCTATTGGTTACATCCATTTTAGTTGATTGTGGGACTTTGGCAGCTGGAAAATACCTAAACAATTCACTACATCTCTTCATGAACTCCCCCAATATAAGAGGATCAAATAAATCCAATAAATTCATCCCTGTGCTTCTTCTGCCAAGATCACAAGTCATTGATTTTGAGCTATCTATGAATCCATTTGAAAAACAGACTTCACAGCTCCTCTTGGATTAATATGCATAAGTATTTTAATCTTTGTTTCCTGGTATGCTTTATTCATATTTTTGATATTGTTTTATGCAATTTTCTACAACTATCATACCTTTCCAGGTTGCTTGCCATATTGTACTTCCTTCTGCAAAATAACATCCCTTCTATGTGACCAAGAAAGTTAGATAAGTCCTTTTTGTCAGTATGGCTTTCTTCAGAAAAGCAAATTCTGCTTGAATTCCTAGAGCTGTGCCAACATTTTAAGGGGTATCATATGTTTTGGCCAATGATAATTTAACCAACAAGTGTTTTGTCTTTTAATATGTATTGCTCAAATGCAATTCAAATATATATTTTGTACCAGAAAATTTTGAATTACCCAGGATAATGTCATATAGATATCGTTTACCAGTACTTACCTTGAGTGTGCCAAAGTGATTTCCACAATACCATCATAAGACATTGGAGCTATGTATATGAACCCACCTAGTCAATCCTAAAATGAGGTTGTTTTCTCTTTCCATGTATTCTTTACTTTGATTATTGACCTCAAATTAAAAAAAACTATGATAAATAAGAATAAAATTATATGACAAGTCAGGCATGCAGCAGATAGGTTATATCTATAGCCTCTGGGCAACTTGCTCAACAGGACTTCATCTAAGTTTAATAATTGCACAGTGACCTGGTGATGTGTTGTCTAATGAAGTCCTTTGTACATATTCAGGAGGTATTTTTCCTACATGTTCACTCAAAAAAATATTTGATAATGGATGGAAACTGTAAAATGAAAAACAAATTTAAAAAAAATTGAATTATGCAAAGGCTTCTGCCACAAGATGTTTTTTAATCATTAGTCTACATCCATAGATCTCTACAGAAAGAACACTTTTTTTTATCCATGGGGCCCATCCTGTGACTTCAGGGGAAGGCCTCTGCAGGAGAATAGTTTCACTCTTATTGGTTTTTATAGATATAACTGTAATAATATTTTTCTCTAACTCTTACCCTTTGTTTTAGTTTTCTAGGTTGCTTAAAGCTCGTATCATAGTGCAGCTTGAACAACGGGAATTGATTTGCTTACAAATTTGATGTGAATAAATTCTCTAAACCAAAGCATCATCATTGTGATGTTTTCATCTAGAAGAACAGCTGCTGGTAATCTTTGGCTCTCTGCCACATGGCAAGGCATCTGCTGGTCTCTCCCTTATCTTCCAGGTTTAGTTAATTTCAATTTCCCTTCCTTGGCTTTCTCTCTCTGTCTGTATTCATTTCATTTATAAAGTACTCCTGTAAAAGTATTAAGACCCATAGTAATAGAAGTGGGTCATATCTTAACTGAAGTAGCCTCACCAAAAATCCTACTTAAAATGGATCCATACCTACAGGAATAGATTAAATTTAAAGACATGTGTTTCTGGGATACACAGAACTTCAAACCGCTACACTCTCTCCTGAGGCACCAAAGTAATATTACCTTTTTCTATTACATTATTCATTTATTGGCTTACTTTTTTATCAGCATTTATTTACTTCTCCTTCTTACCATTTAAATGAATAGATACACAGCCCCTCCTTTGGACACTTCACCCAAAACTCCTTTTATGTTTCCATCTTCTAAAGACCTTTTATGCAAACTATATTGTCCACTGCTAGAGTATAGGTGAAATCTAACCATGTCAGTATTATTATCATCCATCTCCTGTGATGCCATATGGAACACTGCTAATAATTTTGCCTATTGAATGAATGATCTATTTCCTCTTGAAACTATTGCTCTCTCTGCTTCTTCTTTCTAGATTAAGTGCTGAACCTGTCCTCTTAAGCCACCGTCTATAAACTATGTTGCTTGTTAGGCATCCTCCAATAACTGATCATGTGGAGGTACTCATTCAGCTAAGGGTTAGGAAACTCCTCAAGGGAATCTAAGAGGGCACAAATGAACTGTGGCCACCGGTTTCACTACGCGATGGTACAGAAAAGAGAAAGATTTCTTCTTGACTCTATTTTTAAGGACAGAGAAGTATATTCAGGAAATTCCCTCATTTTTTTCTCTCTTATATAATTGGTTATAATTGTGTCACTTGCCTACCCCTAAATCAATCACTATAATGGGAAATAACATGAATATAATTAGTTTAGCTTAATCCATATTCATATCTATAGCCTGGGGTGAACCCAAATTTACTGAAATCCATGGCCACCTGACAGTGGAACAAAATCAAAGTGAAGTTGAGGTATTCCTATACATAAGATATTTTTATATATTACACACCTTGCTCTTCTATACTTTTGTCTCTCCTTCACTCCCTTCCTCTACCGTCTGCTCTCCTCTTACCTTTTCGTCTCTTCTTCATCCTCCTCCTTTTCCTTCTCTTCCCCCTTCTCTTCCTCCTCCTTCTCTTCTTCTTCTGTTCTTCATTATTCATTCTCCTCTCTGTCTGTCTGTCTCTGTCTTTCTCTCTCCTTTATCCTCTCACTCTGATATTCTTTAGTTTTAGATTGCTCCAATAGCATTTAAATGTAAAAAAATTTTATTCCCATCTTATGAAATTTTCACCTCTCCCACATGTCCTTTTTCAGTGACTAATTTTATCCTCCTAAAAACCGTATAAGATATCTATATTTTTCAGAAGAGGACCTGAAGTAAAGAAAAATTAACAAACTGGTCCATGATCAAACAGATTGATCAAGATACAACATATGTTAGCATATTATAATCACAGTGGAATATGTCATGCAAACATTTCTCTCAATATAAATCAGAACATGTTTTCCAAGTATTTTCTATGCATAATATTCTAGCAAATTATCTTACATGACATCTTTTTGTATTTTTATGCACAACCCCATGTTACTTAATACCGTTTTACAGGATCAAATTACTTAATTGACATGCATAGATACATATTATAAGGAGAAAATTCAGAATCATATCTAGGGTAATGTCTTTGGTATATTGTTTCTCTAGGATCCTACCATTTCTTATTCATTTAGAGATGTCCCTGGTCCTAATTCTTTACTTCTGAAGTCTTTCCTTCTTATCCACTGGAACCAGGATATTTCAAATCAAACCTGCCTCGATGGTCATTGAGGAGGTCTTCAGGATGAGACCAAAGTTAGGAAAAGTAGATCAATGTTTTCTTTTCTATATTCCACTTTTTCTTGGTCAGCTTCTGCTCATGACAATGTCTGAGGAATAACTCATGTATGCTCTTGGTGGAAGAACTAAAGCTCCTAAACAAAAGAGTTGATCTAAGTCAGAATTTACTCTTCCATCATATGTAATGGATTAAACACATCACAGCACCAGTGTCTGATGAGGAAAAATTATATAATGTTAAGAGCTCAGGTTTATCAAGAAAGGATGCTGGATTTTGTCAAATGCCTTTTCTGAGTCAATAGAGATAATAATGTGGTTTTACTCCTTGATTTGTTAATGTGGTATATTTCATTAATTCAATTTCTTGTGTTGATCCACACTTGCATATCAGAAATAAAACTCACTTAATCAGGGGGAATAATTGTTTTAATAATCAGTTGCATTTGATTTACAAGTATTTTATTGAAAATATTTTCATCTATATTCATTAGAGAGATTGGTCTGTAATATTCTTTTCTTATAGTACCTTTATCTGCCTTTGGTCTTAGGGAAATGTTGGCTTCATATAATGACTTAGGTAGTTTTCCCTCTTTTCCAATTTTTGGAAGAGTTTTTGCAGGATTGGTATTAATTCTTCTCAAAATGATTGGGTAATTAAACTGTGAAGCCATATGTTCCCGGGCTTATATTTGTTGGGAGGTTTTTGATGACTGATCGTGTCTCTTAATATTTAATCGGTCAGTTCAGGCCTTCTATTTCTTCTTGAGTCAGTGTACGTAGTCGGTGTGTTTCTTGGAAGTTGTCCATTTCATCTAAGTTGTCTGATTTCTAGGCATATATTTTTTCATAATATCCTCTTATGAGCTTTTTATTTCTATAGGGTCCCTAGAAATGCCCCCCTCATTTCTGATTTTATTTATTTGCATTTTTATCTTTTTTTCTTTGTTATTCTGCCTAAGGGTTTGTTGATTTTGTTGATTTTCTCCAAGAACCAGGTTTTTATTTTCTTGATTCTATTGTTTCTTCCTCAATTTTATTTGTCTCTGCTCTACTATTTGTTATTTCTTTACTTCTGCTTGCTCTGGGATTGGTTTCTGTTCTTTTTCTAGTTACTCCGGGTGTTCAGTTAGGACTTTGATTTTGGCCTTTTTTTCCTTTATAATATAGATATGTAACACTATAAATTTCCCTCTCAGCACCATCTTTGTTGCATCCTATAAGTTTTGATATGTTGTATTCTCGTTTTCATTTGTCTCGAGATATTTACTGACTTCTCTGGCAATTTCTTCTTTGATCCACAGATTATTTAAAAGTATGTTATGTTATCTCCATATATTTGAAAATTTTCCCATTCTCTGCTTCTTTTTGTTTTCCAGCTTAATTGCATTATGATCAGAGAAAGTGCTGTGTATAATTTCACTAAACTTTTAAAATTTACTGATACATTTTTTTGTGACGCAACAAATGGTCTATCCTGCAGGAAGATTCATGAACAGTTGAGAAAAATGTGTATCCTGTTGCTTTGGGGTGCAATATTCTGTATATATATGTCAGATCTAGCTAACTTATCATATTTTTCAAGTTCTCTGTTTCCTTATTGATCCTCTTTCTAGATGTTCAGTTGAAGAAAGTGGTGTATTGAAGTCTCCAACTATTATTGTAGAGATGTCAATTTCTTCCTTCAGCTTTGACAATGTTTGTCTTATATTTGGGGGCATGCTAGTTAAGAGCATAAAATTATGATTATTTTTATTAATATACAATAACCTTTTTTATCTCTTTATAACAGTTTTGTACTTATTGTCTGTTTGGTCCAATATTACTATAGCTACTCCTGCTCTTTTTAGTTTACAAATTGTGTGGAGTATCTTTTTCCAACATTTCATTTTCAGCTTATCTTTATCATTTGGTCTAAGATGAGTCTCTTATATACAGCATGTAGATGGCTAATATATATTCTTCTAACTTTTTAAAAGATTTTAAATTTTTATTTATTTATCACCCACACCCCGCCTGCTGCTTGCGCTCACTATCTGCTCTCTGTGTCCATTCACTGCATGTTCTTCTGTGTCTCCTGGTCTTCTCTTCTTGTCTTCTCTTTAGGAGGCACCAGGAATCAATCCCAGGACCTTCTGATATGGGAGAGAGGCACTCAGTTGACCGAGCCACCTCAGCTACCTGGTTTGTTGTGTCTCTCCTCTGTGTTTCTTTTTGCTTCATCATCATGTTGCACCAGCTCTGTGTGTTACACTAGCAAGCCAGCTCTCTATGCCACACAGGCAAGCTTGCTTTTCACCAGGATGCCCCGGGAATAGAACCTTGGACCCTGCATATGGTAGATGGGATCCCAATCGCTAAAGCCACATCCACTTCCCTCATATTTTTTAATCCATTCTGTCACTCTGTGTCTTTTGATTGGGTGTATAATCCATTAATATTCAATGTTATTACTGTAAAGACATTATTTTCTTCAATCACTTTATTATTTGGCTTTCATATGTCATATCTTTCTTGTCTAACTTATCTTTTTAGCAACTATTTTCTGATAATCTTCATTTCTACACTCTTCTCCAGTCCTCATCTGTCTTTTCTTTATAGGCTGCAGAATTCTTTTTAGTTTTTCTTGTAAAGCTGGCCTTTTGATTACAAATTCCTTAATTTCTGTTTATCTGTGAATATTTTAAACTCATTCTCATTAATGAAGGACAATTTTGTGAGATAAAGAATTCTTGGCTGGCAGTTTTTTTCTTTTAGTATCTTAAATATATCATACCACTCTTCTCACTTCCATGGTTTCTGATGAGCAATCCACACTATGGCTTATTGGACAAATTTTTATGGAATGCATTGCTTTTCTCTAGCTGCTTTTGGTATTATTTCTTTATTTTTGATTTTGGCATCCTGAATAGTTTATGCCTCAAAATATGTCTATTTGGATTTACTCGGGAATGTATTGCTCTTCTTGAATAGGGATATTAAAGTCGTTCTTAAAATTTGGGAAATTTTCAGCCACTATTTCCTCAAATATTCTTTCTGTCCCTTTCCCCTTCTCTTCACCTTCTGGACTCGTATGATATATATGTTGGTGAGCTTCATGCTATCATTCACTTCCATAACCCTGCTCATTTTTACCGGTTTGCTTTCTTTGATTTCTCTTTTCAGCTTCAACTGTTTCTGACACCCAATTCATTGTTCCTGTCTTGTGATCTTTTAAATCTGTTATTGTATGCATCTAATGTATTTTTCATCTCATGGTGTCTTTCATTGCCATTTCTCTGTTATTTTTCTATTCACAGTTTCAAATTATTCTTTGTGCTCACTCAGCATTTTATTAATGTCTTTATTTCTTTATCCATATTTTTCTTAAACTCCTTGAATTAATTTAGGAGATTTGTTTGAATATCATTGATTATTTGTCTCCAATCTTGTGTTTCATTGGGTATTTTGATTTGTTACTCTGACTAGGTTATATCTTACTCTTTCTTAGTATGGTTTGCAATGTTTTACTGATGTCTAGGCATCTGATTATGATTGTTAAGTTACTTTGATGAACAGTTTCTCCTGCCTAAGGATTTAGTGTTGTGTTTTTTTGTGTTACAAATCTTCTTTGACTCTTGGTACAACTTATTCTATGTTTTTTAAATTGGCCCTGTTAAAATGATCAAAACAGGACCAGGGAAC
>JAQZBX010032970.1:0-25601 GCA_029593785.1 Cabassous unicinctus | reverse complement strand
TTTTTTTTTCCATTTTTTGAAAGGTCCCAATTCGCTAATTATATTTTATTATTAAATTAGTTTCCTTTTTTCTTCTTCTAAGTCTCCTTGTACTTATCTCTTGCATTTAAGGTTATCATTATTATTTCTTTTTCCTATTAATTATATTTTGTTATTATATTGGATTCATATTCAAGGAAGGTTTGGATCACAGAAAGGTTACAAGGGGGACTGCAGATGATCATTGGGGGGTGTCGGGGATGGGGGATTCATGGGAATAAGTCCATCTGAATATACATGAAAGATATATAAAATTGTTCAAACAATCAAGGGATGGGGCATGGTCACAGTGGGTAGACAATTACTCAATGAGGGAATCTGAATTCCCACCCTGGAGAACACTGCTACATTCCCCAAGGGAGCAGCAACCGTCCCCAGAGTGCAGAGGCAGTGTCTGGCAAAAGAGAATGGACCACTGATGGGTTCTTGTTATTGAGGACTAGCCTTATGAGTATTTGCTCTTCTAATTGAAACTTAGCCTACTGTTATGGGGTGCCTAAGGGTTACCACCTGAGAGCCTCCTTGTTGCTCAAACATGGCCTCTTTCTAAGCCAAACTCAGCATTTGAATGCATTACCTTCCCCCCAACGTGGGACATGACTCCCGGGGATGAGCCTCCCTGGCAACGAGGGATTAATACCAAGTGCCAACTGGCAACATGTTCAGAAAAAAGACCTTGAATAAAAGGGGGAAAAGGTAAAGAGAAATGAGTTCACATGGCTAAGAGACTTCAAAGAGAGTCAGGATGTCATCCCACAGGTAATACTTATGCATACCTCAGTAGGATCTCAAAGAATACCTAAGTGGATATCACCCCACACTGAGGGACCCCTAAGGGCTCTGGTGACACTCAGCTCCTATACAAGTGGGGATAGCCCTAGAGAATGATGCCTAATTAGTGGGCTCTTCATTGGCATCTGTGTTCCTGAGAGTGACAGAGTTGGACTCAAACAAGTCATTCCTGCACATTGTCCATCAGTCCCTTCTACTCAATACTATATGTGATGCAGGAGTTTTTAGGTGTACTTCCAGAGACTGTATCCTCTGGCCCACCCATGTGCCAGCTGTGCCTGGAATGTCAGTGGAGCTGCAAATCCTACCCTACAGCTCAATGGAGTCATCCAAGTAACATGGCGAGGAGACGACGATGGGCAACTGACATCCCAGGGAATGGAGAGGACCTGCAGCTGAAGGCAGGATAATCCTATCCACTATATCCATGGAATATAAGCCCTCTCTCACTTGGAGGTGGAGTGGACATCACCTTCCAAGGCCCCTCAGGATGGGGGGAGGAGTTGTGGACTAGAGTGGACTTGGTGGTGTTCTGTTGTAGACATATTTTGATTCAGGCAATGGAAGAAATTGTAACAGTGAGGTGGAGCCGGTGGCCACTGGACATTTTTGGGGCAGGGTGAGGAGGGGCAGTTGAAATGCCAGGGCTTTTTTCGGACTTTGGGGGTTGTCCTGAGTGGTGAAGCAGCGACGAATGTAGGCCATTTTCCATCAGAATATACCATGTAGAACTGGGTGGGAGAGAGTGTGTCCTGTGATGTGAACTGTGGTCTATGCTCGGTGGCAAGGCCCTAGGATGTGTATATCCATTGTGGGTGTAGTACCACGTGAATGGGGAATGGTTGTGTGGGGTGTAGTTGGGGGTGTGGGCGGTGGGGAACATGGGAATCCCTGTAGTTTCTGAGTAATATTTGGGTAATCTAGGTACCTTTATAAAATGTATACATATATATATATAACAAATAACATTTATGTAAACAAATGCACATATATGCTTATGTATTATATATCATTTTACAAATAAAAAAAAAGTTAAACAGAAGGTTAAGGACAAATTAGAAGAGAAGAGGGAATTTTACACACTTATTTAGCTTATGGAAAGACCTGGCTTAGAATCATCTTAATGAAGTGCTCCCAGTGTCTGTTTACGGCAGAAACCTTGTACAAGGACTCTCCAGCTTTGTTCCTCCAGGAAAATCCTTGGGTAGCTGATAGATATAGAGCTAAGTGGGCCAGAGAAGCCCTGTTCCTAACAAGACATGAATTGGGGCAGCTCTGGGCACTGCATCCCATTAGTTACCTCCCTGTGAGGCTTTTTCATTGGAAGGATTGAAGTGTTACAAGGGAAAAGGCAGGGAGCTACGAATAGCCAGGAACTTTTTAAAAAATCTTAATTGCTGGCATATGAGGCGGTACCTTATTCTACAGGGGAAGGGCTTAGAAAATGGCCCAGATCTTGATTCCCCATTCGCTCCTCTCATTAGGCACAACCAAGGTTAGGAGAGGCCTGGGGTGCAAGCTAGGACAGAGTAATTGGCCCATGATAACTAAAAAATTAACAATCTTACCTGCCACACCAAGGGTCACCCAAGGCCTCCAGCTTGATGGTTCACAAGTGGCTTCAGGCCACTTCTGTCCTCCCTGGGGCAAGTCTGCAGCAGTTGGCATGGTGAGACAACTTGTGTACAGGTTCCTACTGATGTTGAGCCTGGATGTGGGTACCTGAGGTGAACAGTGCTCTTACCAGCAGCAGTTAATAGGTGAGACTGTCTTGTACCTGGTGCCCACCCTTCTTTACCTTACTCCTCGTTACCTTCTCCATCTTGCTGGCATGGTCTCAATTGTTGAAAATTGCAAAGGCTGTCTTCAAAGGCATGTAATGGAAGTTTGGAGCCCAGGGAAAGTTTCTGAAACTTTCTACAGCCATCCAAGGCAGGTTGGAGTTCCTAGGAGGATCTGTCGTTCTCCAGAGTTAAGTTCTACGAAGAGGGTATTTCTAATGACTCTGCCAACTTTCTTTGAAATAAAGCTGGGTTTTTTAAGTTCTGCCTCTGGATAATTCCCCTGAGCTTATATAAAATTGACCACTTTGGTAGTACACTTCTTCATCCCTTTAAGGAGACATGGCCACATATTCTCTGGCCTTCAGATCTGTCTATCTCCTTTTTTTCTCATACAGAGATTTAACTGGAATTCAGTGTCCCATACAGAGATCATTCTCAGACATACTGTAGCCATGTGGTGTGACAGGAAAAGATAAGCCTCTTTCCTTTTAGACGCTCATTAGGCAGGTTGTCGAAATTAGAAGCCACCCATTATCCCAGAGGAAGATAAATGCATTCATCAGTCATGGTGATGTCTCACTGATAGGCCTGGTGGAATGGATTGTTCACAGAGCCAGCACCATGGAGTTTGGGAGCCCTGCCCAGTGTCTCCACATTCTGGGGATTGGGAGCCTTATGTCTCTGGGTATCCACAGAGACTTAGACGTCTTGGGAGATGTTTGGGTCTGTTTCCCAGACCTTAATTCTCAAATTAGGCTTTCCCACTAGGAAAGGGACTGGATAGGGATGTTTCTTTTGCCTACTTTGCAGAGGTCTTTGGAGTTAGCCCATGAGTGAGCTCATCTCATGGACATTCCCTGGGACAAGTTCGGCAGTTATACCTGATATTAAGAGGCAATTAAAAAGCAGAGACTGATCTGTGGCTTGCAGGAAAACAGCCTCAGGGGACCAAGAGTTAAAATCACTAATAAAACAGTAGAGGGCACAGTCCAGCATGTCTGGCAGTGGGAGGAGTGGCAGTGGGCAGCAGGCCAGCTTCAAGAAGGCTCTCAGGACACCACATCCTGCAGCACTGCCAGGGTGCCCAAAGGAAGATCAGCTCAGCCAAAGAAGCAGGGAAGGAGGAGCCCAAAAGGAGTCAGTTAGTTTATCCACTAAACCCGCCCCTGCAAAAGGGGAAGTGGAGCCAGAAGAGTCAGCAGGAAAGGACAAACCTTTAGACAAAAATGTGCAACCAAAAGAAAAAGGGGAGCAAAGGGAAAACAAGGTGAGTGGTTATCCAAGACACTAAAGATTTACCTGCAGAAAGTGGAAAATCTAAAAATGAGGAGTCCAGCCTCTGATGAAGCAGGAGGGAAAGAATCAACTCAAGTTAATATTGTGTACTATGTCTAATCAGTGTTCCCTGCTTCTCCCGTCTTGTAGAATCCAGAGGAATATTATTATCACCTCTTGTACAGATACAAGTTTTTTAGTAGCTGTAGAAGAAACATTTTTAAGAAGGAGATTGGAATCCCTACTCATCCCATTTGATTTAAGTGTTCATAATTTTCTTCAAGAGAGGAAATCATTTGCCAGTTGTTTGTTTTTTGGTACAACCAGAAAATAGTGGGATATTTAATTATGGGAGATTTGACTGTTTGGGTATCAACTTACATTCCAGTGGGGGCTGGCAATTTTTATACTTTATATACATCACTTACTAAAGGGTGATTTGTAAACATTTATGCATTTAATATGTGTTGAACATTTTAAATTATTCCTATTCCCATATTTTTAGTAGATAGTTTGATTAAAACCACTCCCTGATCTTGGCTTTCCCTGTCAGAACCCTGTAACTTCCTTGGACATGATGTTTTATGGGCTGTAAAAGATTGGAAATGTGAGTGTGTAGTGTGTATGATATTAAATCGTGACTTAGTGGAGCTTAAAAATGTAACAGCTTATTAAACTTTGAGGATATTGGTACTTGATATCCTCTTAAGGAAAACTTGCCTCCAAATTTTAAGCTAGAAAATCACTGGAATAACTTTAGAAAAACAGCTACATGGTTTTGTCGGAATTTGGTATGAACATTAAAAATTGTGTACAAATTGTTCATAATATCTGTGCTGATCTTGAACACAACCAATAAGATCTCAGTTATGAAAGAAAAGGAGGGCACAGACAGGCTTTAATTAAAACTCCCCAGTCTCTGATGGGCGGTCAGGGAGCACCAATTGCCTCTCATCTCCTGGCTGGCTTGCCAAATAATGCTACCAGATGGCTCTAGTTTCTGGGCTTTTAGGTCCTTGGCTTATGTTGCATAAAAAATTCAAGGACATGCCATAGTAGGCAAGGGAATAAATATCTCATTAAGAAAAAAGAAAATGAAAAATGTACATGGTCTCGAGCATCGACTACACATGGGCTGCAGAGTGAGATGCATGTGTGGGACCCCAGGTCAGAGTATTTTTGTCTTTCTTCCTCCCCCTTATAATATTGAGCAGGGCCCCAGCTTTTCTTACTCTGATTGATTGCCCCACTTGTCTTTTCTCAGGGGGCAAATGGTGTGGCCATTTGAGTGTATCCAGGGCTTTCCCTTGACCCAATGGCATCCCATGGGTCAAATGGGATCTCATTTTTCCAAATGGGATCTCATAGCTGGGGCCTTGCAGGGTTTTTTGGCAGCCTTCTTCTCAGGAAGTTTCCAGGCAAGGTCTCACGGCCATGTGGTGTGTCAGCTGTGTTGTCTTCAAGGCCAAACAACTTTCCCCATTTACTATACTAACCTGCCTCACCTCTGTATATTTTTAATATTCCTTTGGTTTTCTCTATCTGCTATTACCTAGATTGCTAAATTTGGTAAGATTGTTCCCCTGGATACAACATTCCCAGTGAGATTTCCCAGTCAAAACAGGCCCAGGGTCCCATGAAAATAGTTTATATTGATTTCAATGTGCTCTGCAGAGGAAGACCTAGGGGCCACTAACCTCCTTTCTGACATTTCCCCAAATCTACACTTTCCTAATATACCTAGCAGATACTGCTCTTCATCCAGTTGTTCCTTTCTACCCTAAGGTTTTGCCTTCTCAGATGACTTACCCTGATGGGGGCATGATTGAGACTGAAAACGCCATCCTAACCAGGATGAAACTTGTACATCTCCCAGCCCCTGGGATCTGATTTCTCTAATCATCTTCCACAACTTGTGCTGCATGCCCTGAGGTGGGTGGGTGACTCTGCAAATGCTGTCCAAGAGAAAGCGTTCAGGCTGTAAAGTCTTCCTCTCTTTCTGGGGCCAGGAGTGCTACAGCCCTTTAAGGTATGTGGGGTGAATATCTGCACAATCCCGTGAGAGAGTGTGTGCTTCTCTCCTTCCTGGTATTCCTTAAGTCTGAGTATGCTGCAGCCTTTTAAGGTGGTCTGGGTAAATCTGGATTGGGTTTGACTGCACCCGTATTCTGCTCCTTATTGGCATAGGGGCTCAAGCAGCAGCTCTCCAATCTAGGCATGTTGAACTAAAATCCTACTATCCTGAGAATCCATTGTGTTTTTCAATCACCCCTGCTTCTATTATGGTGTTCCTGTGGCTTTTGGATTCCTCCAAAAAGGTTATCCAAACAGATCCTGACTGATTATTAGCTGCCTAGGGGACAATCTGATTGTTAGAGCTCCCTAATCTGTCATAATCTTGTGTCTTTAATCATGATCATTTTAATCATCCTTTGTTTCTCTTCCTCCTGTATTTTGGTGTCCTATGATGTTAAATAAAGTTTACTTCCATTACAGTTTTGGCTCCATATAATCAGATCACATTACTGTCTTGATGTGATCAACCATGAGCTAATATCAGGAGTAAAATTAAGGTAAAGACAAAGAACCTTGATGACTGAATGATTTGGTTGTGATATGTAGAATCTTCAGGGGCAGGAAATGGTATCTGAGTCAATGACCAGATCAATCTTGTCCTAAGATCTCAATGACTTTAGAGTGGGTAAGGGGAAGTTTCAGTGGAGTAAATCCATTTACCTATGGCTTATTTTTAGTCTGGCACAATGGATTGAAAAAAATTTATTACCATGAAAAAGGGTTAAGGTCATATTTACCACTCCTTGTTGTTTCTAATAACTTAAGCCAGTGTGGAATACAAATATTCAGCTATTTAGGTAGAGTTGGAGAAGGAAACCACTGGCAAAGGAGAACACTTGCAAGAGAAACTGCAATGAAACTCCTGGGGTTTCATGTCGGACATTGAAGTGGGTCTGTGGAACCCTAAAGCCCCAAAGTGCTGGAAGTCAGCAAATTTCCAGGAAGAAATTATAACAATGTGAGGATATTTGAGAACAGATCTGGAAAGTGTTCTAACTCTACTTGTGAAAAAACTAGTCAGTTCACAGTTGTGAACAATGAAATAAAATCTGTTGCTACTTTTAACTGTGAATAATGTGGATTTAACTTATTAAAGCCATTTTCTGCATTTAAAGGCTCTCTCCAAGAAAAGCTATTATCTTGGATTCTGTAGTTTGTGGATCATATTACATGTAAAGAAACTGTTTTTCAGAGGAAAGAGACTCAGAAACTATTTTCTCCTTCTACTGACTGCCCTCTTTCATAAGAGACTTAATTAAGAAATTTAAAACACTCATAATAATAACTGTTATGCCTGTGAATTCACCAAAGGTGAGTCATATGCTTCTCTGAAGATACTGGCAAGAAGGATCAGTAACTGAAACTCCATTAAATCATCCTAATTATGCTATAGTATTCAGGTGCGGTATATTCTTCAGATTGACTCATTCCATATGAATGACAACCTCCTTCTAAACATAATTCTTGTTTCTCCAGACTGCAATGCTAAACACTTTCTCAGGATCCCTTGAAGCTAGGATTCCACCGATATCCTAGGATCTCTAAAAGTGGTTGCCCCAAATGACACATGGAAGACATGAACAACATGAGATGGCAATTGCATGAAACGTGATGTGATGTTCCAGTGACAGCAATGGTGAAGGTTTTTGATTGGTTCCTCTAGACTCTGCAGGTGACAGCAGTTTCCTGATGGGGTAGCTCTTTGAGAACAGCAGAGGCTCTGGGTTCTGGGAACCGCAGTGGCAGCAGCTCTTCTACAGGCTTGTTTGATAATATGTTTCTGGACCTGTACTTATGAGTATAGCCTAGAATGTGCTCCCATAGGTCAACTAATGATTTGATTAAAACAGTGGTTTTGAATTGCATGCCATAAATATGCTTAAAAGAATAGTTGAATGGCATAGGTTAAGTGTTCAAAGAGTCAAATGCATGGCACAGCCTGGTTATGCAATGGGTGAAAGTTGAATTCCTCAGACAGCATGAAAACATCAGATGTTTAGTGACTTGTAGTGGGTATAGAAAACATTGAGTGTCACACAGTGGATGTGCAAGTATGATAGGTGAATGTAACAGCTGTATGTCAAGAAGCCATACTTGGATGTTGCAGAATCGGTGTTCAAGGAGGTGCTATTTAATTGTAAATAGTGGTCATTGTAAGAAGAAATAATTGAGTGGCATAGGGGGGTGTGCAATAAATAGACTTAAGTAAACCTGTGAAAATTATGCAACAAGTGTAATTGAATAGCATAGACTTTAGTATCACGAAGTGTGGAATGGCACAGTGTGGAATGGCACAGAGTAGAAGTGCATGTATTTTTATAATGCAGAATAGGTGTAGAAGAAGTGAAAGTTTAATAGCACACTGTGAGTGGGTGAAGTGTGATAGAAGAATGGCACAGAGTAGGTGTCTAATGAGCCTTTGTGAAATAATACACAGCAAGTATGCATGGGGTGAGAACTGAATGTAAGTGAATGAGAAGGAAGTGAATGGAATAGCATATCTTTGCTGTGCAGAGGAAGTAAACAGAATAACACAAACAAGTGTTATGCCAAATGGAAGTAGCATTGAGAACACTGGTTTTGCAAGGAATTTGAGGTAAAATTGGCATGAAAGGTGTGACTGTTGAATAACAGAATGGGTGTGCAAATCAGGGAGGTGGATGGCATAGCCTAGTTCTGTGGTGTTTATAAGGTGCATAGTAGAGAGTTGGAGCAGTGATTTTAAGGTGGTGGTTGCAAAGAATGTGCAAGTTGAGTAGCACAGTTGGTGTGTGATTAGTTGTGGTAAAATAGCTCATGGTGAGTTTTAAGGAGTGGTTGTTGAGTGGAAGAGAGCAGTTGTGCAAGAGTGGACATTACATAGTTATTAATAGGTATGGAAGGAGTGGTTGTTGAATCACAAACTGAGTGTGAGAGGGGTTAAAATTCAGTGGGGAGACTGGGTGTTCAAGCAGTGCAAATGAAAGGCACAATCTGGTTTTGTAAGTTAAACAGCTCAGTGAGAGTGAGCAATGATTGAAAGTTTAATAGTTCCCAAAGACTGTACAAAGAATATAATTTTAATAACAGTGGGAATGAAAGGATGATAAGTAAAAACAGCAACTGAATGTGCTAGAAGTAATTTGGATGAGCCAAAATGGTGTTCAAGTGTACATGTATTTGCAAAATGTGCCTATGCACATGTTATAGTGGAATGACACCACATGGGTGTATGATGAGTGGAAATGGATGTAACCATTTGGTTGTGCAACAGGTTAAGTTGAATAGCCCAGAGAGGGGTGCATGAAACAAAAGTTGGATGGAGCTTAAGTAGTGTAAAATTATTATAAGTATTATAAAAGGATTATGGGTTTGTAGGGAGTGATAGTCAAATTACACAGGCTGAATGTGCAAAGAGTGATGTTTGAATAACAGAGTGCAAGAATGGTGGTTGGATGTTGTAGAATACATGAGCAAGTTGTGGGTGTTGAATGGTAGAGAGAGATTTTGCATGAAAGTATAATTATTTTGCCTAGAATGGGTATGCAAGGAGTGGAAAGGAATGGCATCAACTTGTGTATACTGACTAACTCAAACGTACAACAAATGAGAGTGGAACCAAAACTGTGTGTGGCAGTTTGCTTTGTTTATGAATTCCAAAAGAAGATATTGGATTGTGTTTGTAAACTAGTCTGTTCCTCTGAGCATCTTAGATTGTATTAGATTCAGAGGCTTCATTTTTACTTGATTAAATTATGATTAAGTCTTTGATTCAGCCACGGCAGTAAGATGTTAAGTCCCCCACCCAACAATGGGATGAGAAAATGACACAGTAGAAGAGAGAGGGTGAGTTTTGATGCTGGAGCCATGGGAAGTAAATACACAGAGAAGCAGATACACGAGGAAAGAGAGAAGGCTCTTTTAGAGACAGCAGAGTTCCCAGGAAGAGAATGAGCCAGATAGTCTACAGCTGACCTTGTGAAGACAGCAGAGCAGATGAGCCTGGAAAGAAACAAGCCCTAGGGATAGAGATGAGCCTTATACCAGCCTGCAGCTGAAACCAGAAGAAGCTGGTACCATAGATCCAGAAGAGGAAGGCAGAAGGCTTAACCCTTGCAGAGACTGGCAGCCATCTTGCTCCAAAATATGAAAAAAGACTTTGGTAAGGGAAGTAATTTACTCTTTCTGGTCTTGTCTATAAGCTTCTACCCCAAATAAGTACCCTTTATAAAAGTCAACAGATTTCAGGTACTTTGCATCAGCATTCTTGTGCTATTACACTGCGCCATTTAACTATCTTTCTAGACCTTCTATTTTAAATTTTTACAAAAATCCTTGCACACAGGTTCTATCATCTATCTAGGACTCCTTGCATTCCAACTTGTTCCATTCACCTATTAATCATGCTCAACTACTCTGCATCATTCAATTTATATGCCTTACACATTATTTGCAAGCCATTAAATTTCTAATCATTGCATGTTTTCTCTGAGCTTATACATATTGGCCAAAAAGGCGATGCCACACTCTTCCCACCACACTGCACCATTCAACTGCCTCTCCATGAACACTTCTTAAACAAATATATCTTCCACACACCCTTTGCTACATCCAAATCCAATGTTTTCCACATATTTCTGTGCAGTTTATCTGTCACTCTTTGCATCATCACAGTGTGCAATTAAACATCCACACATTGAAAGTTTTTCCACACCATCCAGCATAACTCTTCTCAAACTCACGTTTGTGGCTACAATTTAAGAGTTTGGATCCCCATGCTAGTTTCTTTGGATGATAAGATGAATGACACTGCAGAAACACCAAGATATTATGAAAATGCTTATTATTGACATAATGAAACTTCCAGGGGAGAGAAAGACAGGCATTCCAAGTGAATTTAAAATGACTTTAATGGGCAAGTAAACGGTTAGGGCTTTTATGTTTATTTGGGGCTGTCCCTGGGATGATTGTTCTTGTTCATCATCAGGGGTTTGCATGATTTGAACCTCCCAGTGGTTCCAATGGAGGGAGTAACTTGACTTTCTTACAATCCTATACAGATGTGGGGCAAAAGGGTAACATGGAAGGGTGAAGGTTATAAGTTACCAGTAGTCAAATTATTTTGAAATTCTTCAAGAAATCAGAATTGTGTAATCTGAGAAGTGAAATGGCTGCCTAGGACATTCGGATAATGTATGGAACTCTCCAAAGTGGATGAGTGTGCCAGTCATGCCCAGTAAGGTGACTTTAGTTTGTGTAGAGACATATGTGGCCTCCTTTATAGGAGGGTCTCTGAGAGGCAAATTATTCCTAGAGTCTATTTCTCCAAAGGAATCACTTTGGATACTAAATTTTCTTGACATTGTCTGGATGAGATAGCCAGATCATTGACAATGGTCCAAGAGTCTGTGAAAATGTGGAGATGGGGCTTAATATTGCCTAAGGAAGCCAGGACTAATATGGCTACCTGAAGATTGGCCAATTGTGTTGACTCTTGGGCAGGTCCTTTATCTGGGACATCCAGAAAAGCAACAGCTCTCCAGTGAGTTCTATGATGTGTAATGGTGGTGATTTCATGTGTAAAGTATAGGTACTCCCTTCACTCTTGACTCAATTGATTCCAATGAGCTTTCTAGTACCTGAAAAAGGGTGACTTTCTTCAGTGCCTGACATCTAAAAAGGGACTGAGGAAAGGGGCAGTTTGATGATTACGTTCATATATCAACTTGGCAAGGTACTGGTGCCTGGCTGTTTGGTCAGCAAGCACTGGCCTAATTGTTACAGTGTGTGTACTTAAATCATCAATAAGTTTATTGCATCTATAACTGAATACATCTGTAGTCAACTAGAAGATTGCTTTCAGCAATGAGAGAAGTCTCATCCAATCAGTTGAAGACTTTAAAGGGAGAGGCGATTATTTCAACAGTCAGAAGAGAGAATTTCCATCTGTATTTCAGCTAGCCAGTGTCTCCTGGGGAATTCATGAAGATCTGGATCAGAGTTCTTGGCCTGTAGCCTGCCCTACAGATTTGGACTTGTGCATCCCCACAGCTATGTGAGAAAATTTTGTAAAGTTTCATAATATTTACCGATATCTAATGTTACTTATGTTTTCTTAGAGAACCCTGACTAGTATAGTACCTCTCCTGAAAAGTGAAAGTGACCAACAGGGAAGACATTGGACCCTGCCCAAATATACACTGTTGGATGGATTTTTGTGGCTTTGAAGCTGTCACCACACATTAAGACTCACACATATCAGTCTTCCTTATGGACAATGAAATGACCATACATATTCTGGATTTAATAGAAACTCATGAAAGACAAACACTTAGTCGAAAGTTTTCTGTTAATTCTGCAAGCAACACCCCACCTGGACCAAATGAAAATTTTGTCAGCAGCAAGTCTTATCCTGTCCTAGGCTGAAAGTTGCACCTACACACAGGCCCCCACCTAAGGGTGAACCCAAAATGGTCCAGAGATTATATTGGACACTAAGAGACAAGGAAGTCCTAAATTGGGTGATCTCTGGTAAGTTGGTATAGCACTTACAATATGTACTCTAGCTAGGTTATAACCCATGGCAGTCTTGCCCTTCATTCAGCCTTAACTTCCAGGCCTGTCCCTAATCTATATCAGAGACAGGCACCCATTCCAACATAGGCATTCAGGGATCAAGTAAGCAGACCCCTTCTGAAAGATAATCCCCCTTTTACCTTTTAAAATATCTTTTGGGTTCCAAAAATAACAAAATAACCTGGCACTGTTGGACATGGGTGCCCAAATCTCTTGAAGCCTAGGACGCACTCATGGTTTAAAAGGTTCCAACAGGAAGTGAAGTGCTTGGGGAGAGGATTAATAAAAGAAGTAATTGCTCCATTAATTATTAAAATTGGCTCATGTTGACTAAAAGATATTTCTCTCCTGGTTGTTCCTCCAAAGACTATCCTTTTCCCATTAATGGAATTGATGTCTTCTGTCAGCAGGTAACTTCATGGGAAAAGACTGAGGCTTTTAGTCAATTGGTTGGCTGATCCCCAAACCAATTCACTTGATCTAGGTTCCAATTCCAAGATAGATGACATGCAACTTTTCTTGATTTTAACTTTATATGTTCCCCTTAACATCATTAGGAACTGCACTTATCTCTGTGTGTTTGTGTGATATGTGAGTGTAAACACAAATAAAAAAGAGGAAAAGCTTTATAATTCTTGTTGGACATAAGGGAGAAGACTTCCTCCTCATTCACATCTATTGGGACTTACATTAGAAAACCCAATTTGTAAGGCTTGTTCTCTGACCTTTTGAAATATATATATATAAATATTTGAAATGTATATAAATGACTAAGGCTCTTACAAATTTTACCACACAAAAAGGTCTCTTCAAGGAAGGAATACATTTGATTGAAATTTAATTAAAAAATATCTCCATTTTAACTGGTAAGAGATGAGCATAACTTAGTAGGATGGGGTGAGGAATGTTATTGGTTCCAAATTTTAAACCTGTCTGTGGCTCTGAAATTATGAGAAATGTGTATGTAATGGGTTTTATCTGCTTAGTCACATAAAAAGCATAAGATTTCTGTCTTCCTTTACAATTTCTTTGTAGATTGCTTATGATGTAACACCTTCTCATTTAATGGTTATTCAATTGTTTTTCTTCCTCTTCTACCTTAGTGGAGAAGTTTTCTGGTTTGGTAGATAATTTTGTTTTTATTTTCCATTTCCCCTTCAATTACAGACAGCTTTTAGCTGAGATATTGCAAAGTAAGCTCCAAGGCAACAAAGGTATTTATTTTGGGTCTTAGAATTGCAATTTGGGGAGCACAGATTCAGGGAGAAACCCAAATTGTGTCTCATCTTGGCACATCCAGGCAAGGATTTGTTAAGAAATAGAATAAGATAGATAAGTTGTTTATGATTGGTGGATATTTGGAGTATTTCTATTGTCCATCAGATTAGGTAATTTACTGAGTTCTTTATCTTTTCATGGTTCCCAGATGTCATTAGGTTTTGAGGAACATTGTTGTTTGAAATTTTGCATTCTTTGGCAGTTTGTGATATCTGGCTGATATTTGCATAAGAGTAACCTCCAGAATGACCTCCTGACACCATTTCAAGTCTTTTAGCTATAGCAATCCTATTTTGTTCTATTTCTTTTTACATTTCCCCCTTTTCATCAAGATCTTTCTCCAAAAGCATTGTTGACTAACATTTGTTTTTAATCCTTCACCACCAGGGACAATCATCCCTGAGAGTCATAGCCCACATAGGGGAAAATAGTGAATTTATTTTCAGAGTTTTGCTTATCAAGGGTTCACATTTCAGCAACAAGGAGGCATTCAGGGCATGACTCAGGCTTTAGTTATAATTATAATTAGGCTTAGTTTCAGCATTACAGAAATAATTTTCATAAGAACAAACTTCAAGATCAAGGTTATGACACAATAGCATTGAAGAAGGCTAGTAAAATAGGGAATCAATATATGGATCTGGAAACTTTCAAGAAGGTCACTTGGATACCAATAGCCCCAAGATAACTGCTGTAATACCCACATGAATGAGATTTCCTCCAGATGCCAGGAGAAGCCATGGATATCTCCAGGGACTTTATCATTGGGCCCTTCTGGGGGACAGATGGGTGGGGTAATCAATCAAAACAGTAAACAGCTGGGCCTCCTCCCATGCCATTAGCAATGGGGTAGAATATTTAATGGTTTAAAAAGCAGGTGCAAAGCCTGACTCTCTCTCTTACCTTTGGAACCCTTTTCTGGCCTTCTTTGCCCCTGCCTGGAGCAATATGCTAATAAAATCTGGACATTTATAATCTATAAGGGGAAATTGTAGCCTGTAAATTGGTCCTCTTTATCACTCTTCAGCCCAATCCTCTCTACCTGGGACCTATGATCTGTTATTTTCTCCCATTTCTCTTCTCACCATTCCTTAATCAATTACTGGCTTAACAAATCTGATATGCCCCTGAAATTCATTTCTACAGTATAGTCAAGAACCTAGACAAAATCTGGTAACAGCATGACATAGGAAGGGGTAGTGGGTATAATTCTAAAGAAACAATGAGTAAGAGATATTTTAGTAACAATAAAAAAGGATTAGCAAAAAACAAACAAACAAAAGGATTAGTGAGGTTTGAAATGTGCTATGAATCCAGTCATTCCAAGATCTAAGATTTAAGCAACTAAGTCTTAAGTTACTGTGTTCACTAGTTTATGTCATATTTGCATTTTCTCTTTGTTGTCTTTAATGTTTTCCAGATTTGAATGCCTATGGATGTGGCCAATAAATGGGGCCCTTCTGGGGAGTCTAAATTCGCACAGATCCAGCAATTTGATAGATTTTCTACATGATCAGCCCACTGTCTTCCTGGGAAAATATGATGATGAATGACAAGGGACTCAGAAGGGAGTAAGGGTAAGAAAGAAAATTTAAAAAATGGTTAGGATTTATTATTCATTGTGGGAGGGACAAAGATGGACTGAGGTGAAGGTGGGATTAAAAATGTGAATGAGAGTTAATAAGATAATAATGAATATTATTGAGTTTATTTCATCTGGTGAAAATCAAGTCTTGTCCTGGGTCTTCTGTTAGCTCTCTTCATTGGATGCCATTCACTTTTGGGTGACTTAAGCCTAAGATTACCAGTATTAACTGTACAGAACTGGTATGGAATCTTGAGATAGTGTCTATGTCAGATGCTCTCTGATTCTGATCCTTGGTCATTTTGAGCTTTAGATGTCCAGAAGGTATGGATTTCCAGGCAAGGTAGGAGTTTCTTTAAAGAAAAATGTGAATCCAAGAATCAATGCTTTCTAATTTAGCTGCACACAATTAAGTTAGAAGTGCCTAGTAGGGTCCTTTTTACTGAGGTTGAGTGTATCTTTGTGGAGATGTCTTTTCCAGTATACAAATTACCAGGATTAAGATTTCAGTTTTGGATATCTATCTGTCCCAAGAGTACACGGTAAAAGGGTTGCTCTACCAGGGTTTAATTTACCTTTAATGTTTTTATTGATTCCTGGCAATAAGTTAGCATATTTTCTTTTATGAGGCAGGGCTCATATATTCAATAATTTCCTTAGGTTTCAGTGTTATAATTTCCAATGAAGATAACTCATGTTTCTATACTAACTATAGTTAATAATAATATTTAGATGATATCTTTCATCACTTGTAACAAATGTTCCACAAGAATGCAAGGTGCTGGTGGTGGGGTGATGTATGGCAGCCTGTATGTTATGAATGCATGTTGTGTAAGCTAACAGTTTTTTAATTAATAAATGAAGAAAAGAAACTGTTAATCTAATATAATAATATTAGTAATACAAATAATTAATAATACTACTAATAAAGAAAGGCAGTTGGATGAAATTCTTAAAGCACTGAAGGAAAGCAACTGTCAGCCAAGAATTTTTTATCCTGCAAGACCCTTTTTCAGAAAGAGGGAGAGAATAGGATATCTTTAGATAAACAAAAGATAAAGGACTTCCTTACCAGTAGACTTGCCCTACAAACAGGTTTAAAGGGCATTCTTAAGACTTAAAAGAAAAGACACAAGGCAGTGGTATGTACCTTACTTCCTACAGGTGGTAAAATGCAAATGCATAAAAATTAATGATAAATTATTGTTTTTTATGTACAATGTACAAAGATATAAACAATAAGAAGCACAAAAAATTGTGGGGAGAGAGAATGGTGTAGGAAAAGTATATGTGCATGCTATTGAAGATAAGTGGATATTGAACCAAGTATGTTTATTATATATTTAGGATGTTGAATTTGAAACCCATAGTAACAACAAGGAAAATATATACAGATAAAAATGAGAAGTTGTGCAATATGGTAAAACACAAAAAAGTAAATAAATATAAAATAGGCTTTAACATAAATAAGGGACAAAATTTATTACAGTTAAAGCCTAAAGAGCAAATTGCAAAGGAAAGTTCCATATTACCAATAGAGACTTTAAATGTAAATGGATTAAACTCTCCAGTCAAATAGCAGAGTCTGGCAGAATGCATTAAAAAGCATGACCCAACTCTACATTGTCTATAAGAGATTCAACTTATATTCAAAGATACATGTAGGTTGAGGGTGAAAGGATGTAAAACTATACCATGAAAATAGTAACCAAAAAAGAGCTGGGGGAGTTATAATAATATCAGATAAAAAGACTTCAAGTAAAAAGCAGTTATGAGGGACAAATATGATCAATTTATACTTAAAAATGGGACAATTCAACAGGAATATGAAACAATTAAAAATACATATGCAACTAACAGCATAGCCCCAAAATATATGAATCAAATACTGACAGATTTGAACGGAGAAATTGGTGATTTCACATTTATAGGAGGAGAATTTAGGGCAGCATTCTCAATAATGCATAGAACATATAGTCAGATCAGTAAGGAAGTAAAGGAATTCAATGATACACTAATCCAACTAGAGCTAACAGACTTATATAGAACAGTGAACTCAACAGAAAACAGAATACACATTCTTCTCAAGTGCATGTGGATCATTTTTCAAGATAGAACATATGCTGAGTCATAAAACAAATCTTAATAAATTCAAAAGTTTTGAAATCAGACAATGTATATTCTTCAACCACAAAAGGATGAAGCTAGAATCATTAAAAGAGGGAGAAATGTAAAATTCACACACAAAAAGGAAATTAAACAACATACTCTTAAACAACTAATGGGTTAAAGAGAAAATCAGAAGTGAAATTAGGAAATATTTTTAGGTGAATGAAAATGAAAATACAAAATACCATTGCCTATGAGAGTTAGCAAAGACAGTGCTAAGAGAGAAACTTATAGCTTTAAAAACTTACATTAAAAAAAGAAGAAAGTCTTCAAATCAGAAACCTAAACTCAAAACTGGAAGAATTTGCCAAAGAGGAGCAAACTAAACCAAGAGTGAGCAGAAGGAAGGGAATAACAAACAACATAATGGAGATATATGAAATAGGAAACAAACAAACAAGCAAAAAAAAAACAACAACAGAATAAGCAAAATAAAAATTTGATTATTTGAAAATATCAATAAAATTGACTTTGGGGAAGCGGAAGTGGCTCAATTGATAGAGCTCCCATTTACCATATGGGTGGCCCCGGTTTAGCTTCCCGGGGCCTTCTGGTGTAGGCAAGCCAGCCTGCATGGCATGGTGAGCTGACACAGCAGGATGACCAAAGAAAAGGGAGACAAGCAGACAAAGAAAAATACACAGCAAATGGACACAGTGAGCAAAAGCAGCAGGGGGGATAAATAAATAAATAAATAAATAAATAAATAAATAAATAAAATCTTAAAAAAAAAAAGGACTTTGGTCAGCTTTACTGACCAATAAATGAAAGAGATGATAAAAACATTGAATATTAGAAATGCAAAGGGGGAATTACTATCAACCCCACTGAAATAAAAATGACTATAACACAATACAAAGAACAGCTATATGCCAATAAATTAGATAACCTACATGAATTGAACAAATTCTTAAAAAACACACAACCTACCTACATTTACTCAAGAGGAAATGGAAGATCTAAAGAAACCAATTACTAGGAATGAGATTGAATCAGTAATAAAAAAAAACCTCCTAGGAAATAAAAGCCGACAACCAAATGGCTTCACATGGGAATTCTACCAAACATTCCAAAAAGAGTTCATTCTAATTCTTCTCAAACTCTTCCAAAAACTCATTCTATAAGGACATCACCCTCATAGCACCCCCCCAAAAAAAGATACCACAAAAAAATAGAACTACAGACCTATATCTCTTATAAACATGGATACAAACATCCTCAACAAAATACTAGCAAACCAAATCCAACAGTATATTAAAATTACGCACCTTGATCAAATGAGATTAATCCCTGGTATGCAAGGTTGGTTCAAAATGAGAAAAATCAATATTAACAGAATGGAGGGGGGAGAAAACCATGATCATGTCAATTGATGCACAAAAGGCATTTGACAAAACACAGTACCCTTGTTTGATAAATACACTTAGAACACTAGGAATAGAAAAGTTCCCCAACATGATAAATAGCACATAGGAAAATCCCACAGCTAACATACTAATTAATGGTGGATGACTGAACATTTTCCCTCTAAGATCAGGAACAAGACAAGAATGCCCACTGTGACTGTTTGAAGTTCTTTTATGAATTCCTAAAAGGAAAAGATTATATTCTTGAACTAATCAATTCCTGTGGGTGTTGGACACTTTAGACTGTACTATATCAGGGAGGTGTGTCTCAGGCTGGGTTCCCAACCTCTTACCAGAACTTTAGATAAATGGAGACATAGAGAAAGACAGAGAAAGGAAGCTGACATTTTTCACTCTACCATGAAAGAGGATAAGGATTGCTAGCAATGAAAGGCTACTCATTAATTCACTAAGAGCTTGCACCCAGGGAGCAGCTCAATGCTGAAGAAAGCAGCCATATGACTGATAGCCCACAAATGAACTTCGGAAGAAAAAAGAACAGCTGAGACTGAGAAAGGAGGCTTGGAAAGAGACAAGCCCTATGACTGGTTGCTCACAGCTGAGCTCCAGGAGATAGTATATTCAGTAGTCCCAGGCAGGGACCTCAGCAGAGGTCAACTGCCATCTTCACCATATGGCAGGACACCAGGATCACCAGTAGCTAATTTTGTTGAAGAATGCATCGCAAATGATGCTTTGATTTGAATATTTCCTGGCATCAGAACTGCAAGGTTTACCCTAAATGAAATTCATGTTATAAAAGTCAACACACTTCTGGTACTTTGTATTGACAGCCCTTTGGCAAACGAAGACAACCAATGTCACTGCTGTTATTCAACATTGTACTAAAAGCTCTTGCCAATGAAATTAGGCAGGAGAAAGTAATAAAAGGCATTAAATTTGGAAAGGAAGAAACAAAATCTTCCTTCTTTGCAGATGATATGATCCTATATACAGAAAATCCTAAAAAATACACAATAAGCTACCAGGGCTAAAAATGAATTAAACAAAGTGGTGGTGTACAAGAACAACACCAAAAAATCAGTAGTGTTTCTATACACAAGCAATAAACAATCAGAAGAAGAAATCAAGAAATGCATTCCATTCACAATAGTAACCAAAAGAATCAAATATCTAGGAACAAGTCTCACCAAGGATGTAAAGAAAATTTCCACAGAAAACTACAGGACATGGCTAAAAGAAATCAAATAAGATCTAAATAAATGAGAGGATATTCTGTGTTCAAGGATTGGAAGACTAAATATCATTAAGCTATCAATACTACCCAAAGCAATTTATATATTCAATGCAATCCCAATCCAAACTCCAACAACCATCTTTGCAGAAATAGAAAAGCCAATCATTAAGTTTATATGAAATGCTATGGTACCCAAAATAGCTAAAGGCATCACGAAAAAAAAGAATGAAGTTGTATGACACATACTTCATGATCTTATAACTTATTACAAAGCCACAATAATCAAAATAGCATGGAACCGGCACAAGGACAGGCGTATATACCAATGGAATGAAATTGAGAGCTCAGAAATCAGCCCTCATATTTTGGCCAGCTGATTTTTCACAAGGTAGAAAAGACCACTCAATTGCAAAAGAATAACCTCTTCAGCTTATGGTGTTGGGTAAACTGGATCTCCATTTGCAAAATAAAGAAATGTCCCTAACACACACCATATATAAAAATCAACTCAAAATGCATCACAGACGTTAATGTAAAAGCTAAAACTATCAAAACCCTAGAAGAAACTGTAGGAAAGCAACTTCAAGACCTTGTGTTAAGCAATTGTTTCTTAGATATACCCAAAGCACAGGCAACAAAAGAAAAAACAGATAAATGGGAACTTATAAAAATTAAAAACATTTTATTCTCAAAGGACTTTACCATGAAAGGGAAATGATAACCTACACAATAGGGGAAAATATTTGGAAAGCACATATGTGACAAAGGGTAACTCTCCAGACTATATAAAGTAATCCTTCAATTTAACAGGAAAAGAGAAGCAACACAATTTAAAAAATGGGGTAAAGATGTGAACAAGGTATGCAAATGGCCAGAAAGCATATGAAAAGGTGCTCAACATCATGAGCCATCAAGGAAATGTAAATAAAAACCACAATGAGATACTATTCACACCAATTAGAATGGCTGCTATAAAAAAACAACAAGTGTTTAAGAGGATGTGGAGAAATAGGAATTCTCATTCAGTGTTAGTGACTATGTAATATGGTGCCGCCATTGTGGAATACAGTCAAGCAAAACCTCAGAAAGCTATATATAGAACTACTATATGGCCTGGCAAACCCTCTACTAGATATATACCCAAAAGAATTGAAAGCAAGGACTCATACATACATTTACACATGATGTTCATAGTGAGCATTGCCAAAATATGGAAGCAGCTCAAGTGTTCATCATCTGATGCACTGATAAATAAAATGTGGTATATGCATACAATGTAATGCTATTCAACCTTAAAATGAAATTAAATTATGATACAAGTGACAACATGGATGACCCTGATAGATATGTTTGTGAGAAGTAAGCAAGGCAAAAGGGAAAAATATTGTGTTATATCACTGATTTGGATAAGTTAAAAAAAACATACTCATAGTCAGGATCTAGAATATATATTACCAGGGGATACAGTGAGGATATGGAAAGGTAAGTTAAGGCTTAAAATGTGTAATATTCCTATTTGGAATAATGGAAATATATTGGTAATTGATGGTGGTGATGGTAACACAACATGGTGAACAAAATTAACATCACTGAAATATATATCTAAATATGCTTAAAAAGGAAAGTGTTAGTTCATGTTAACAGAATATATTTTTTAAAATTCCATGGACCTGCACTACACAAAGAGCAAACCTTGAGTTAAACCATGACCTTAAAAAATAGTAAAATTATAAAAATTTGATGTCATCAGTTATAAGAAATGTTCCACACCAATGCAAATTGCTGTTATTGGAGTGATGTATGGGAATCCTGTATTTTATGCATGATTGTTCTGCAAATGTGAAAATTCTCTAATAATTCTTTTAAAAGCACTTGCTGAAGTAAGGAGATTAGAAGTTTTTACCTCTAGAAAATGACGTTAGGTTAGCCTGTTCCAACAATGCTAATGTATTGGCAAAAAGGTACAAACCAAAGAGGGATGATTAGAAGTAATAATATGTAAATTTGCCAGAATGCATGGATGAAGGATGCCACAGTGGCAGGTCTGGGCAGTTATCCAAAGGGAAACCTGGGATTCAAAGGCATGGGATCTCTGGGAGAGTGCAGAGGAGTAAGGATTGAAGGAGGAAATTGCAATTGAAGATGAGTCTGGAAAAGCAATACCATTAATAACTATAAAAAAGAAAGTAATCAGGGCTCTTGATGACACACAGGAAGAGATTCCTGCTCAAAATCAGACAGTAGTGAAAGAGGATTTCCGTGTAGAATTAGTAGAACTAAAAGAAACCTTTAAACAAAAAGGTTGAGAGAGCATAGCTGCTTGGTTACTTAGATTATGGGATTTAAGAGGAAATGGTATTATGCTTCTAGGAATAAAATTGATAATAATGGCCAGCATACTTACACCTCTCTCTCTTCATCAGCATCTTCACCAGGCACAGCAAGGAACAGATGGCATTCAAAAAATATTAGTATGGCACATTTAAGCTGCAAAATTGGTCTGGCCTAATGAAAGGAATATACCATTTACAATAGGCAAATGTCCATCTATAGAAGAATTACAGAATATAGTCAGAGAATTAGGAATGAAGTAGGCATCATAATCTGAAATTTTGTGGATCTGATGATGAAATGTTCACAGGCATTATAAAGGAAAAACTCCTCCAAATCATGCTTCCAGCCTGGAATAGCACATTCGATGATATTCTAAACCCACTAGTTGGCTAGCCCATTCACCAGATGACTCAGGCAATAGCAGACCCAGGTGAGATGGAATTAGTTTGATTAAAAGTGGTAAAGAATTTAACCAAAGAGATCTTGCAAGGGAAGAGAAAGAGGGGCCCATACATGTAACCTTTAAACCATTATGGGCTGATCTAATTGTTGCAGTCTCCCCAATTAAAAAAGAAAACAACAACCTAATGTTATATTAGTGGGTCTCTGACAAAAGTTGCCTAAGGAGTAAAGATATCAGCGACTGCCTACATCTAAATCTGTACCACTGGTTATTACTCACTCAGCAGTTCCTGAGTAAAGTAAGTCTGGTATAAGGGAGTGGATACCCCTGTCTCTGAGGCTAGGGCTGGGGCCATAGTAAACTGCAAATATGGGTCACACCAGCTGAACAGAAGGCCTCACATAGAGCTAGATAGCCACTGGTATCCACAAAACCTTTTGAACTTTGTAGCACTTATTGATATTGGAGCGCAGTGCACACTGACATATGAGAATTCCTATGAGAAGACCTATGGGCTTCTAAAGGTGATAGAATGATATGATTGGAAAGCCATTTGAGTAGTGCAAACTATCCAAACATTACAAATAGGATGCCTCACCCTTTAAAATTGTGTCACATATATTTCTTCCATACCCAAATATATTTTAGAGGTCACCACCAGTGAAATTTGCCTACACATATGCAGGATGAAATAAATTATATGATGTGTTTCTTATTGGACCCCAGTGCACCTGCCTGTAACCAGGAGGGTCACCCATACTAAACAACATTGCCTCCCAGGTGGACATGCTGAAATCAATGAAACACTACAAAAACTGGCCAGAGTGGGGAGCATATGACCAGCACAGAGCCCTTTAATGGTCCTGTATGGCCAGTGAGAAAACCTGATGAGAGTGGGAGAAGGAAGGTCTATTATCAATAATGAAATGAGGTGTTCCTCCTATTCATGCCACACTTTCAAATATTGCAATGTTTCTTGATAATTTATTGGCCCAGTTAGGAGAGTTCCATTATGTATTAGACTTGGTTAACACATTTCCGGTATCCTATTAGCTGAAGATAGCCAAAGTCAGTAGGCATTTATGTGGAAGGGGGTCAGTGGACTTTACAGGTTTTACCACAAGGGCACCTACACAGCCTGACCATCTGCCATGCAGTGGTGGCATCTGATCTAGAAAAATGGGAAAAGCCACCAAATGTTGCTGTGTTTCACTATATTGACAATATTACGCTTACTTCTTATACTATTACATCTCCATAAATGGTGAACCTGCTATTGCAGTGCCAGCAATGTTGAAGATGAGCCACCAAAAATGCCAAGGTCCAGAGGCCTGGACAGTCTATAAAATTCCTAGGGGAAGTTTGGTCATGTAAGTAAAATGTCAACCCTGTCAAAGTTATAGAAAATAGTTGTAAAACAGATCCAATCTCTAGGCACTTTAATGAAAGCAAGCTTGTGAATTGGATATTGCCACCTACCCAGAAGGTTTTTGGTTGGTCCTGTGGCAAAAGGAAAGCAGGAAAGGAGTGCCATTTGGGTTCTGGTCCCAGCAATGAACAGGAACAGAACAATGATATCGTCCTATTGAAAAACAACTGTTAGCAGTATACCTTGCTCTTATGCAAACAGACCGTATAACAGTGACTTTGCCAATAATTGTGAATATATTTTCCGTTAAGTGGAAATGACAGTCAAAGACACCTGTAGTCAGTCTAAAGGTGTTTGTGCATAGGCTAAAACACTATAAACATCAAATACTTATTTACAACATTGGCGTTATCTCCATGCTAGTCCACTATCTAAAGAGTTACATAAATTATTGGGGACAGTGTATGGGTATCCACAACACATTGTTCGTGACCAAGGCACCCATTTTACAGGTCACCAAGTACAAGACTAGGTGCTAGAAAGAGAAATTTTGTGTGGTGAGTGTGATAACCACTAAATGGAAAAAGACCTTGAATAAAAGGGGGAAAAGTTAAAGACAAATGAATTTATATGACTAGGACACTTCAAAGTAAGCCTGGAGTTCATCCCAGAGGAAACACTTATGCACATCTCAGTAGGATCTCATAGACTGCCACAGTGGATACTACTCCAAATGGTGGGGCTCATGAGGGCTCTGGAGGCACTCAGTTCTTGTGGCCAGGGCAGATAGCTCTGGACTTTGTTGCCTTGTCAGTGGGCCCTGCTTTGCAGTTACTGCTGCTGAGAGTGACAGACTTGGACTCAGGTATGGCTTCCCTAAACATGGTTCACCTGTCCCTTATAGCTGAACCCATACTTGGTGCTGGAGTTGGTAGATGTAATATGAGAGTAATATGTAATATGAGAGACTTGAATCTTTGGGCTGTCTATGTGCCAACCAGGTTTTGAGGCTTCTTGGAGTTGCAACACTACTCTGCAGTTTATTGGACTCACCCAGGAGAGCTAAGAGGGAGGTGAGGATTGACAGCCACCATACCAAGGAAATGAGAGAGCCTACAATTGCAAGTAAGGGAGGTCCATCTTTGGCTGTATGGGATCAAAGCCGCCTCTCAATTAGAGTTAGAGTGACATCACCATCCCAGAATCCTCAGGAATGGTTTATGAACTATGAACTAGAGTGGACTTACTGTATTCTACTATAGACTTACTGTGATTCTAATAATGGAAGAAAGTACAACACTGATATGGAGGCAGTGGCCACTGGAGGCTCAGGGGGCA
>JAQZBX010032969.1:0-25605 GCA_029593785.1 Cabassous unicinctus | reverse complement strand
TGAGAATATGTACAGATAATTACAAAATGAAAAAAGTTTATTCTATTAGATGACAGTTTATCTTTCACTAAGGCACAAATAAAATACAATACCATATGGAAACAGAGTACATTAAAATTCTTGGAAAATACTGGATAATAGGTAGATGGTAGAAAGATAGATAGATAGATAGTTAGATAGGCAGATTACACAAAAATAGCCCTCACATGCACTCTGTACCAATTATTTTGCCTCCTACCTAATAAGTATCATGGAGTAATGGGGAGAAGGGAAATGATTTGTGGTTAGATGGCCTTGAACCTCAAACCGATTTCTACCTTTTCCATTTGTGTGGTCATGGGCAAGCCACTATGGTCACATTCCCAATTTAATTATATATATAATAGATAAAATATAAATACATGAAATTATTGAGCAAAAAGAATGCCATAAAGAAGTCTCTTTTTTTCTAATTTTAGTTATTTTCTTTTTCAATCAATAAGATGAGAGGGAATCAAAGTTTTCTCTATCCTGCCCCACCCCAACAAAAACATACAATATACAGTAATAGGAATGAAGAGATAATAGAAGAGTTGCAATAAAGAGTCTGACTCCACCTTTAATATTTGACTGCTAACATTTTTCAAGCCCCACCACCTGCTTCTCCTTCTGTCTCTCATCTGGCTAAACTGATAAGAAAGACAGGGTGTTTCTTCCTTTGGTGATGGTGGGAAGCTCAAACCACAGAAGCCTCAGCCTGCACTCGTGAGAACTCTCATCCTAGCCCTCCTGCCTAACCAAATAGCAAAAATGCATCTTGAAAAAAAGAACTATGTTGGGGGACTCACACTTCCTTACCTTACAACGTATTACATAATTACAGTGTTCAAAACAACATGGTACTAGTGCAAGAAAGGATATATAAACCAATGGAATCAAACTGTGAATTCAGAAATAGATCATCTCATCTATGGCCAATTGATTTTTTAAATTAATTTTTATTACAGAAGTTGTGAACTTACAAAACTATCAAGCACAAGTAAAGAATTACACCACTGAGGAACATTTGTTACAGATTATGAGATAATATCATCCAACTACTACCACTAACTATGATCCACAGCACACCTTTAGCACATTTTTTCCATGTCCCCCTGTTATTAGCAAAGCATATCTTTGGCATTGATGCAAGAATATTACAGTATTGCTGTTAACTATAGTCCATAAGTTACATTAATTGTATTTTACCCATGCTTCTCCACATTTCCACCAACCTGCAATTAATGATGTATATCTGTCTACTTCACAGAGGGACATACTTACATTTGTATATTAACAATTCTCATCCACCTATGGGTTCACTGTGCTATTCAGTCCCTAGATTATTCTCTAGCTTTCTTTCAATTGACATTTACATCCCTAGACTACCCTTTTCAGCCACAATCCCATTTATAAACCAACTGTTACTCACAATAATGTGTTACCATCAACTTTATTCATATCCACACATTTACAGTCAAGTTAATTAAAATTTCTACATACATTAAACATCAGTGCTCCTTCAAAGCCCTCCTCTTACCTTCTAAAAACCTATACTCTAGGTTTTAACTCCATGCATTTATTCTTTATATTTAGTTCATATTAGTGAAACCATGAAATATTTGTCCATTTGTGTCTGGCTTATTTCACTTAGTGTAATGTCATCAAGATTCATCCATGTTATCATATGTGTCCCAACTTCATTTCTTCTTATTGCATCATAGTACACCATCATATGTATATACCACATTTTGTTTATCCATTCATTGTTTGATGGACACATGCTCTTTCCATCTTTCGGCAATTGTGAATAATGTCACTATGAAGATCGGTGTGCAGATGTCTCTTCATGTTAGAGTTTTTACTTCTTCTGGATATATTCCTATTAGAAGAATTGCTGGATCATATGGCAGTTCTATATTTAGCTTCCTGAGGAACTGACAATCCATCCTCCACAAAGGCTGCACCATTTTACAATTCCACTAATAGTGAAAGAGTGTTCCTATTTTGCCACATCCTCTCCAACACTTATTTTTTAATGTTTTTTAAATAATGGCCACTCAATCAGTATGAGATGACATCTCATTGTCGTTTTGATTTACATTTCTCTAGTAACTAGTGATATGGAACATTTTCTCATGTGCTTTTTGGCCATTTATATTTCCTCTTTGGAGAAATGTTTATTTTAGTCTTTTGCTCATTTTTTTATTTGGATTGCTTGCTCTTTTATTGTTGAGGTGTATGATCTCTCTATATAGGATGGAAATCAAAACATTATTGGATATGTGGTTTCCAAATATTTTCTCCCAAAGAGTGGGCTGCGTTTTCACCTTCTTGACAAAGTCCTTTTAATCATGAAAGTGTTTAAGTTTGAGGAGGTCACATTTATCCATGTTTTCTTTCACTGCTCATGCTTTCAGCATAAGGTTTGAGAATCTACCAACTACCACCAGGTTTTGAAGATGTTTTCCTACCCTTTCTTCTAGGAGCTTTATGGGTCTAGTTTTTATATTTAAGTTTTTTATCCATTTTGAGTTAATTTTTGTATAAGGTATGAGATAGGGGTCATCTTTCTTTCTTTTGGCTATGGATATCCAGTTCTCCCAGCACCACTTGTTGAATGGACTGTTCTTACCCAGCTGGGTGGGTTTGACAGGTTTGTCAAAAACCATTTGACTGTGGCCTCTCTCTAAGCCAAACTCAGCAAATAAATGGACTACCTTCTCCCCAGCATGGGACATGACTCCTGGGGATGTGCCTCCATGGCACTGAGGGATTACTACCAAGCATTTCCACTAGCAATGCAACTGTAAAAAGACCTTGACCAAAAGGGGGAAAAGGGAAATACAAATGAGTTTTTATTTGCAAAATAAATAGATTTCAATGTGAGTGGGGGATCATTCCAGAGGTAAGCTTATGTACATCTCAGATGGGTCTCATTGATTTTCACAGTAAATATTGCCTCAAATAGCATGGCTCCTGAGGGCTCTAGAGACATCCAGACACTATAGGCAGGGAAGACAGCTCAGGAGTTTGGCACCCTGCCGATGAGCCTTACTTTGGAGTTTATGCTCCCCAGTATGACAAGTTGGACTTATTTGTGATTTCCCTACACATGGCTTTTCTGCCCCTTCTATTTGAGCCTATAATTAGTACAATACTTGATAGGTATATGTCGAAGAGAATGAAATCTTTAGTCCATCCATGTGCCAGTTGGGCCCTGAATCTCAGCAGAGTTGCAACACTTACTCTCCAGTTCATTGGACTCATCCAAGACAACTAACAAGGAGATGATGATGCACAACGCCCATTCCAAGGGACAGAGAGAGCCTGCAACTGCAAGTGGGATGATGCCATCCATCTGTCCCATGGGATCTAAGCCTCCTCTCAAATAGAGGCAGAGTGGGCATCAACATCCCCAAATCCTCAAGATTGGGGAATGAACAATGGACTAAAATAGACTTACCATTATTCTACTATAGACTTATTGTTATTATAGCAATGGAAGAACTTTTATTATTGATGTGGAAACAGTGGTCACTGGAGGTTCTGAGGGGAGGGAGAAGGAAAAATAGGTGTAATATGCGGGCATTTTCAGGACATTGGAATTGTCCTGCATGACATTGCAATGATGGATACAGGCCATTATATATTTTGTCATAACTTACAAAATTGTGCAGGACAGAGTGTAAACTATAATATACACCATAATCCATGGACATGACTCCCACGGATAAGCCTCCCTGGCACCAAGGGGTTTCTACCAAGCACCAATTAGCAGCGCAACTGGAAAAAGACCTTGACCAAAAGAGGGAAAGGGTAAAGGCAAATGAGTTTATATGGTTAAGAGACTTCAAAGTGAGTTGAGAGGTCACTCCAGAGGTTACGCTTACACACTTCTCAGCAGAATCTCATTGACTGCCAAAGTAAATACTACTTCAAATAGCAGTGCTCCTTAGGTCTCTGGAGACATCCAGACACTACAGACATGGCAGACAACTCAAGAGTTTGGCATCCTGCCAGCAGGCCCTACTTTGTGCTGCCCTTTCTATTTGAACCTATGTTTAGTGCTGGAGTTGATGGGTGTATGTTCAGGAGACTTAGGTCTTTGGGCTGTTTGTATGCCAGCTGGGCCCTTAGCCTTGGCAGAATTGCAGCATCTACTCTCCGGTTCATTGGGCTCACCCAGGACAACTAACAAGGAGATGATGATGGACAACAACCATCCACAGGAACAGAGAAAGTCTGCAGCTGCAAGCAGGATGATGCCATCCATCTGTCCCATTGAATCTAAGCCCCCTCTCAGTTGGAGGTGGAGTGGACATCACTATCCCAGGATCCTCAGGATTGGGGAGTGAACGATGGACTAGAATGAACTTGCTGTTATTTTGCTAAAGACTTGTGGTTCTAGCAATGGAAGCACTTACATCATTCGTGTGGGGGCGGTGGCCCCTGGGGGTTCTGGGGGGAGGAGGAGAGAAAGGCAGGTGTAGTATCAGGATATTTTGGGGACTTAGGAGTTGTCCTGAATGACACTGCAATGACAGATGCAGACCATTATATATCTGGCCATAACTACAAGATTGTGTGGGAGAAAGTGTAAATTACAATGTAAACTATGGTCCATGCTTAGTGGCAATGCTCCAAAATGTGTTCATCAGTTGTAACAAATGTGACAAGGTAGTGAAGAATGTTGTTGACAAGGAAAAATGTGGGAGGAGTGGGGAGCAGGGCATTTGGGAATACTCTATATATTTTGTGTAGCATTTATGTAATCTAAGTATCTTTTGAAAAAATAAAAAAGTCTATATATATAAAAAACTGTAATCCACAGTTAATGGCAATGCTTCAATATGTGTTCCTCAATTGTAACAAATATATCACACCAATGAAGGATGTTGTTAATGTTGGAAAGTATGGGAGGGGTAGAGAGGGGCATATGGGAATCCTCTCTATTTTTATGTGACATTTCTATAATCTAAAATAACTTAAAAAAAATTAACTGTAATAAAAAAAAATAATTTGACCATAGATGACATTCTGTTTCTGAACCATTAGTTTGGTTCCATTGGTCTATGTGTCTATCTTTATGCCAGTGCCATGATGTTTTTACCTCTGTAGTTAGGTGATATGATTTAAAGTCCAGAAGTGAAAGTCCTCCAACTTTGCTTTCCTTTTTAAGATGATTCTGGCTATTTGGAGACACTTACCCTTCCAAATAAATTTGTTAATTGTGTTTCCCATTTGTTTAAAAAATGCTTTTGGAATTTTTATTGGTATTGTATTGAATCTGTATATCAATATGGGTAGACTTGACATCTTAATGATATTTAGTCTTCCAATACATGAGCATGGACTGTTCTTCCAATTATTTAGGTCTTTTTAAAATTTCTTTTAGTAATGCATTGTAGTTTACTGAATAAAAGTGCTTTACATCCTTGGTTAAGTTTATTCCTAAATATTTGATTCTTTTAGTTGCTATTGTAAATAGAATTTTTTTCCCTGACTTCCTCCTCAGATTTTGCATTGCAATTGTATAGAAACACCACTGATTTTTGCATATAGATCTTGTATCCTGACACTCTACTGAAATCATTTATTTGTGTTAGCAACTTTGTTGTAGATTTTTGGGGACTTTCTAGTTATAGTATCATATCATCTGCAAATAGTGAGTTTTACATCTTCCTTTCTGATTTGGATGCCTTTTATTTCTTTTTCTTGCCTAATTGTTCTGGCTAGAACCTCTAGCAACATATTGAACAACAGTGGTGACAGTGGGCATCATTGTCTTGTCCCTGATCTCAACAGGAAAGCTTTCCATCTTTCACCATTGAGTACAATGTTAGCTGTGGATTTTTCATATATGGATGGCCTTTATCTTCTTGAGAAAGTTTCCTTCAATTCCTATTTTCTGTAGTATTTTTATCAGGAAAGGACACTGTATTTTCTCAAATGCCTTTTCTGCATCAATCAATAAGATCATGTGATGTTTCTTCTTTGATTTATTAATGTGGCATGTTTTGCTGATTGATTTCCTTGTGTTGAACAACACTTGCATGCCTGGTATAAAACCCACTTGACCATGATGAATAATTCTTTAAATTTCTTGTTGGATTCAATTAGCAAGTATTTTATTGAGGATTTTTGCATCTGTATTCATTCAAGTAATGGGTTTATAATTTTCTTTTTTCATAATATATTTATCTGGCTTTGATATTTGGATGATATTGGCTTCATACAATGAGTTTGGTGGAGTTCCTTCTTGTTAATTTTCTGGAAGAGCTTGAATAAGATTGATATTAAATCTTCTTTGATTGCTTATTAGAACTCACCTGTGAAACCATCTGTTCCTGGGCTTTTCATTTTGGGGAGCTGATTGTTGATTGTTTCAATCTCCTCACTTGTGATTGGTTTGTTGAGGTCTTCTATTTCATCTAGGGTCAGTGTAGGTTGTTTGTAAGTTCCCAGGAATTTTTCCATTTCATTTACATTGTCTAGTTTCAGGGCATAAAATTGTTCATAGTATCCTCTTATGATCTCTCTTACTTCTGTGAGGTCAGTAGTAATGTTCCCATGTTCATTTTTTATTTCATTTATTTGCATCTTCTCTCTTTTTTTTTCTTAGTCATTCTAGCTAAGGGTTTGTTGATTTTGTTAATCTTCTTGAAGAACCAGCTTTTGGTTTTGTTAATTCTCTCTATTGTTTTTTTTCCTCAATTTCATTTATTTCTGTTCTGATCTTTGTTATTTCATTTCTTCTACTTGCTTTGAGATTTGTTTGCTGTTCTTTTTCTAGTTCCTTCAGCTGTGTAGTTAGGTCATTGATTTTAGCACTTTCTTCTTTTTTAATGTAAACATTGAGGGCTATAAATTTCCCTCTCAGCACTACCTTCACTGCATTCCATAGGTTCTGATATGCTGTGTTCTCATTGTCTTTCATCTCGAGATATTTATTGATTTCTCTTGAAATTTCTTTTTTGATCCACTGATTATTAAAGGGTGTGTTTAATCTTCATATATATGTGAATTTTCCCATTTTCTGCCTCTCGTTGATTTCCAACTTTATTCCATTATGACCAGAGAAAGTGCTTTGTATAATTTTGATCTTGTTGAATTTATTGAGATCTAATTTGTGACCCAACATAATGGTCTATCCTGGAGAAAGATCCTGGATCTTTGAAGCACTTGAAAAGAATGTATATCCTGCTGTTTTGTGGTGCAATGTTCTGTATATGTCTATTAGGTTTAGTCTATTTATCATATTATTCAAGCTGTTTCTTTATTGATCCTGTGCCCAGATGTTCTATCCATTGCTGAGAGTGGTGTATTGAAGTATCCAACTAATATTGTAGAAATGTTTATTTCTTCTTCCAGTTTTGCCAGTGTTTGCCTCATGTATCCTGGTTAGGTGCATATACACTTATGATTGTTATTTTTTTCCTAGTGAATCATCTTTTTTATTATTATGTAATATCCTTGCTTGTCTCTAATAACAGTTTTGCTTTAAAAGTCTATTTCATCTGATATAAGTATAGCAACCCAGCTTTTTTTTTTTTTTTTTTTTTTTTTTTTTTTGGTTACTGCATGTGTGGAATATCTTTTTCCAAGCTTTCTTTCAATCTATTGGTACTCTTGGGTCTAGGTGAGTCTTTTGCAGACAGCATATAGATGGTTCATATTTTCTTACTTATTCTGCCAGTCTCTGTCTTTTGATCAGAGAATTTAATCCATTAACATTCAATGTTATTACTGTAAAAGCAGTTCTTATTTCATCCATTTTGACCTTTGGGTTTTATCTGTCATTTTATTTTCACCACTCTTTTGACTCTTTTAGTTACTGTTTCTGATACAATCATCATTTCTAGACTCTTTTCCAAGCCTCTCTCTCCTGTCTCTTCTTTTAAAGCTGTAACACTCCCTTTAGTATTTCCTTCAAAGCTGGTCTTTTTGTTATAAATTCTCTCAATTTCTATTTATCTGTGAATATTCTAAACTCCTCCTCATTTTGAAAGATAATCTTACTAGAGATAAAATTCTTGGCTGGCAGATTTTCTCTTGCATTATCTTAAATATATCATGCCACTGCCTTCTTGATTGCATGGTTTCTGTTGAGAAATTGGCACTTTATCTTATTGGGTATCCCTTATATGTTATGCAGTTCTTCTCTTTTGCTGCTTTCAGAAATCTCTCTGTCTTTGACATTTGACATTCTGATTAACACGTGTCTCAGAGTTGGTGTATTCAGATTTATTTGAATGGGTGTATAATGCGCTTCTTGGACACGATATCTTTGCCCTTCAATTGGGTTGAAAAGTTGTCTACCATGATATCTTCAAATATTCCTTCTGCCCCTTTTCCCTTATTTTCTCCTTCTGGGACACCCATTACACATATGTTTGCACATCTCTTGCTGTCATTTATTTCCCTGAGGCCCTGTTCAATTTTTTTCCATTCTTTTCTTCGTCTGTTCTTTTGTAGGTTCATTTTCTGAAGTCATGTCTTCAAGCTCACTGATCCTTTCTTCTGCTTCCCCAAATCTGCTGTTATATGTCTCCAGTGTATATTTATTTTCATTTATTGTGCCTTTCATTCCCATAAGATGTGCTATTTTTATATGTATGCTTTCAAATTCTTGTTTGTGCTCACCCAGTGTCTTCTTAATATGCTTAATCTCCTTAATCTCCTTAGCCATCTCATTAAATTTATTAAAGAGATTTGTTTGGACATCTATGGTTAGTTGTCTCAACTCTTTTATGTCATCTGGAAGCTTATATTGTTCCTTTAACTGGGCCATATCTTCCTGTTTCTTGGTATGGATTGTAATTTTTGTTGGTGTCTTTGCATCTGGCTTACTAGATGTATTTATTCTGGGTGCAGTTTCTCCCTTTAGACTAGGGCTTTCTTATCTTTTCTCCTTTTGCATATAGATCTTGTGTAGTAAGAGTCAAGGATGTAGTTGGTGCTGTAAGCTATGGAGGTTGGAAACTGCCCACACTGTCCCAGGAATTGATGAAGCTTCTCCCACCTTTCTCCTCTGCCAGGGGTAGGGACAGAGCTGCAGATGTGTATAATAATACATGTGCAGGACAAGACTGTCTGTACTTGCCTGGAGAGACTGATGAAGCTTCACACCCCTTTCTCCCTTACCTGGGGCAAAGATGGCACTGCAGTTGTGGGTAGCAATCTATGCTGGGTGGGTCCAAAATGACCACAGTTGCCCAGGTAGACGTATGTAGCACCAGCCCTTCCTCCCTGACAGGGGTGGGGATGGACTCTCTGGCATGCCCAGTAATCTAATCCATGTGGGCCGAATATGCTTTCAGTTGCCCTGAGAAGCTTGGGGATTACTGTCCCTTCTTCTTTTTAGGGGGTGGGAATGGAACCACCAAGACCCAACAGTTCAGTCTCTATAGGCCGAAAGTACCTGCTGTTGCCCAGAGATGCTGAGAAAACATCAGCCCCCTCCTATCCTATTGGTTGGGGTGGGGGGGTGGATCTACAGATACCCAACAGCTAAGTCCCTTTAGGCCAAGAGTACCTGCTATTGCTTGGAGAGACTGAGGAAAGACCAGTCACCTCCTATCTTATGAGGGCATGGGTTGTATCCACAGAGACCCAACAGTTCAGTCCCTGTAGGCCAAAAGTACCTTCCATTGCCAGGAGAGGCTGAGAAACACAAGCCCTCTCCTATCCTACTGGGTGGTTGGGGTGAATAACACAGGAATCCAACAATCCAGTCTGTGCAGGCCAAATGCCTGCCATTGCCAAGAAAGGCTGTGGAAACACCAGTCCCCTCCTTTCCTACTGGGGAGTGGGGGTGGATTCACAAGTGCCCACCAGTCCAGGCTGTGTGGGCCAAAAGCACCTGCAGTTACCCAGAGATGCTGGGCAAACACAGTCCCAATCTTGTCCTGTTGGGGTTGGAGGTGGAGCCACAGGTGCCCAACAGTCACGTTTGTGTAGGCCAAAAGTGCCTGCAGTTGCCCTGAAAGGTAGAGAGAACTCCAGCCCCCTCCTATCCTATGGGGGGAAGCATAGGTGGAGATGGACTCAAAGGTGCTCAACAAACCAGTTTGTATGGGCTGCAAATGCTTGCAGTTACCTGGAGAGACTTAGGAAACCCAGCTCTTCTCCTATCCTATTGAGGTGCATGCACGCAGCTCCAGGTGTCCAACTATTCAGTCTGTGCCAGCTGAAAGCACCTGCAGTTGCCTGGAGAGCCTGGTGCAGGCTTAAACTTTAGCTGTTCTTAAGGTTATACTTTAGCCTGCCGAATTTACAAATCAGCAGCTGAGTTTGGTGCCACACCATTTCTTCCTCCCCCATTTTTGGGAAATAGAGTTTCAACTCCAGCCACAGAATAGCTCCCAAGGTGGCTTGCACCGTGGGCACTGGCCTCCACAGCACGGAAAGCTCTACTCATGCATCTTCTCTGTAGATGGGTAGTCTCCTCCTTCTATAAATTCAAGGATGTTGCAGAATATTCTTCTGGTCTCTGGAGGCCCCCAAACAGGTGCTTTAGATAGCTCTGGGTGATTACTAACTGCCCTGTAGGACAAGCTGACTCTTGTTGCTCCTCACTCAGCCACCATCTTGCCCATCCTTTGGTCAATTGATTTTTCACAGGGCTGACAAGTCCACTCAATTGGGAAAGAATAGTCTCTTCAACAAATTTTGCCAGAACTGGATATCCATATGAAAAACATGGAGGACTGCTCTCTTACACTAGATATACAAATGAACTCTAAATGGATCAAAGACCTAAATATAAGAACCAGGACTATAAAACTCCTAGGAGAATATGTAGGGAAGTATCTTCAGGATCTCGTGCTAAGCAATGGTTTCTTAGACTTTACACCCAATGCACAAATAACAAAAGAAAAAATAGATAAATGGGACCTCATCAAAATTAAAAACATTTATGCATCAAAGGACTTTGTCATGAATGTGAAATAACAATCTACTCAATGGGGAAAAAAACCCACATATTTGGTACAGGTTTAATACCGAGAATATATAAAGAAATCTTACAACTCAACAATAAAAAGACAAACAACCCAATTTAAAAAATGAACAAAATGCTTCAACAGACATTTCTCCAAAGAGGAATGACATCTCATGATAGATCTAATGAGGCTACCCATTAAGACCCCTCTTCCAAATTTTACTTTAGATGCTGACTCCATCTAATCAGTCACTGGAAAATATTTTGCTATAGATTTTGTTAATAGGTTCTATTAAGTGCCTATTTCAACAGTCTTTTAGATGCAGCTTGCTTTTGATTTTGAATGGCCATTTTTTTACCTGGCTGCTCATGGATTATCTCAACCCTGCCATTGCATACAATCTTTGCAGGCAAGATTTATACCACATCCAACTTTCTCCAGGAGCATAACTACGATGTTATAATAAAGAGAACCTCCTCTGTGGAGATTTATTTGAAACATTCATTCAGGACATACAAATAAAAAGCAGCTCAGAAAAAGGGCATGGATATTTCTCCACACATAATATAATTTTTGAAAATTATTTGGTAAGCTGAGGGCCACATCATCCCTGACACTGTCAAGAAAGAGCTATTGACCTTTTTAATACTCACAATATTAAAAACAAACCCAACATCTTTTAAGCCTTTAGATTCTGAAAGCAATAGATGTTAAGTCAAATTATGCTATTATTTATAAATTGGCCCACCTTGAATGGTGACATCTACAACATATGGTTCTAGAATCTGTCCAAATTTCATTAGAATAGGCACTTACATTAGTGCCCCCCTAGAGACTCTCTTACTGTAGAGTCTTTAGCTGCTGCTTCTAATGCCACCTGGAGTCTGTGTCTCTCTCATGATGTTCATACATTGTTCAAAGTTTTCTGATGCAAGAATTTGCCCTGCTTGGTCCCATATTATATGCCATTAGAGCAGGAATTGCAATTACTGGGTTATCCTGGATAAAGAGGCTTCCAGAGGTCCTGATCTGGAGACTGTCCATATTCAGCTGACCATTATATCTTTGGTCATGAAGCAGCACCCTGCAAGCTTGGCCCTGTCAATGAAGCCCTATTGCTTAAAGGGAAATTAAACCTACAGAATACCTGTAGGCCCTTTGGTATATCCCACCTACAGGAGGGGGTGATGTCCCCTGTCCTCAGTCATTTGTCATGTCATAATACTGGAGGAGGTCACCCCTTTCCCAGAACTCTTAGCTACCTGGAGAGCCGCTTAGGATCAATTGAATGAACAGCTAAGAGCACTCCTACACCAAATGGATGGCAGCACTATCCACATATGATGGAGCCCAGTGGAGAGCTTCTGCTATTCACTTTTTAACCAGGATATCCCCGATAAAACACAGGACCCAAGTGTCAGCACAAGTAGCCAAATGTCAGGCAGACATTTTAGCACTGGATGCCCTGGCACAATTTTACACAGTAGGGCCATCTTCTAAAGAATCTGGATATCTAGTCCATTTAATGGCAGCAACAGCAATTCTTACACTATCTTTGGTATAAAGAATGCTGGGAATCTCTTGTTTCATTTCTTACATGAAATGTAAATCGGGTTACACAGTTCTCTGCACATACTAAAGCTACACTACAAGGCTGTACCAAAACATTCCTTATCCCTTTCAGAGATCCAGTCATTCTTGATAATGACCAAGATACTCACTCCACTCCTCAAAACACACAATGCTGGGCTCTTGAAAAAAGACAATTAAGGAAACGTTCATCCCCCTTACTGTTTCAGTCAGGGATCTCCATGGAAATAGCAATGATAGTATGTAAATATTAAGAGAATTATTATAGAAGGCAAGTTATTATTGGCTCATGTGACTGTGGGTTTAGCCAGTCTAAATTCTGCAAGGCAGCCCGTAAGTCGGAAACTCCAATGAAGGTGAGCTTAAATTCCCCAGAAGCTTGCTGGCTGAAGCAGAGGCAGGGATTCTTCCATTTGGCTTTTGAAATCCTGAGTTCTGGCTTTAAGACCTCCAACTGATTGCTGAGGGCAATCTTCTTTGTTGATTGTACAGACAATCAGCCACAGATGCAATCAACTGACTTTAGATGCTAATCCATCTATGAAATACTTTTATGGTAACAATCAGGCCAGTGCTTGCTCAACCAAACAACTGGGCACCATAACCTAGCCAAGTGAACACATGAAATTAACCATTATACTTACTAACCTCAGGACACAGGCCTCAAAGGATGCCGTAATGGCTTACTTAAACAAACTCAAAATACATTCAGTAAAACATGACACAATTCAGTTATTAGTGAAACTTCATGAGTGAATTGTAGTGAGGAATCTGACTTCATTTTTGATGTTTGACTGTTAACAGCTTTCAACCCTCACCATACTCCCTTTCCCTTCTGTACCATATCTGGGCAAGCTGATAAGAAAGCCTGAGTGCTTTCTCTTTTGGCACCAGAGAGAAGTTCAAACCACAAAAGCCCCAGGTTGAGTGTGTAAGAAACTTCACCTCAGCCCTACTACCTCACCACCATAAAACCTCAAACTGTTCATGCTTCCTTGAACTTTCTCTCAAGCCAGCTGTGAACCACTTTAGGGATCTGCCCTGTTCTCTCTTGAAAGCCTCATTATGAAAGTTATAAATCTTTTCACACACACTTGGTGTGTGTGTAGTATCAACTGAACATGTGACCCTAATTTGAGGGATAGAGTCCATTCTATCTTTTCATAGTGATCACAAGTGGTTAAACTTATCATTTCCAAAGACTGTGCTTGGTTGAGAAGGGGATTTTTGCTTTATTTAATTGTATTTCTCTTCTCCTTTTTATTCTTCTAATTCAGGAAGAAGACTTGGGATGATTCTTTCTTGGGAGGCTTTTTGCTCTCTGTCTTCCCCCTCCCCCAACTTTGACCCCATCATTGGAGGCCCCAGAAAAATGATATTCAAAGTATGATCCAGCAACACTTGGGAACTTGTTAGAAATGCAATTTCTTGGGCTCCACTCCAGACCTATTGAATCAGAAACTCTTGGCAGTAGAGCATAGTAACGTATGTTTCAACAATTCTACAAGTGATCCTCATGCACAAAGAAATTTAAGAACTCCTCACCTCACAATGCAAGATAGGGTACAGGAGAAATGAGATAAAGTGTAAGTGGATTAGGCTGATTGTGCTCCAGGTTTTCTTTGAGCTTTTATTTCCATGACCTCTCTAGAGGTGTCAAAAGAAAAATATAGATTGTAGCCTTGTGTTATGGCTTGACTCATGTTTCACAAAAAGATGGAGTCAAGTCCAAATCCCCAGGCCTGGGATTGTGACCTTGTTTGGAAATAGGGTCTTTGAAGTTTTGATTTGTCAAAATGAAACCAAACTAGATTAGAGTGAACTCTAATTCAATACAACTGTTCGAACACATAGGAATCTTCACGCCAGCCTTATTTCCTTAAAAGTAGTGTCTCATAAGAAGAGGAAGTTTGGGCACAGAAACAGACAAATACAGGGAGAAACAGCCATGTGGAGCCAGAGGTAGAGTTAGAAGTGCAGGCCAAGGAAGGATTGCCAGCAAACCATCAGGAGCCAGAAAGAGGCAAGGAAAGATTTTTTTGTACAGGTTTCACAATTATGGTCATTTTGATACCTTGATTTTAGATTTCTGGCCTCAAGAAATATGAGACAACAAATTTCTGTAGTTTTAAGCCTTTTAGTTTGTGGTATTTTGTTGCAGCAGCCCTAAGAAACTAAGATACCTTGTGTGATGGTTAGGCCTTGTTTATGTTGTGATCTTAAGATAAGAAAAGAAAGGCAGACCTGATGAAAACAATATATTAACCACCTAAAATTTGATTTGAATATCAAGACTGATCACCCAGAGTAAGAGAATGCTTGAGAAAATGGAGCCGAATTTCTCAATTGTAATGTAGGCTTCATTGGCCTGGACTGCCCTCAGTGTGTGGTTTGTTTTTGTGCACATGCATACACACACACTTACAATACATACCTTGGAGAATCTAATTGCCAAGAAGCAGCTGGTTGGTAATTTGTAGTCCTGCCAAATCTCTTTCCATCAGAGACATAATTAACAAACAAGATTTATTAAATGATCTCTAATAGTCTCTCTGGTTTCAACATGTTAGGGCCTATTGAAAGTGTTAAAGTTTTCTTGTAATAATCAGAGAGAGTATGTCTCAGTTCTCTCTGCTTTTCCAGTTTTCTGGGAGTCAGAATTTCTGCAGCAGTTATTTATTTTTAAAAAATTACCTTGCCCATATGTGTATATATAGATATATATTTTCCTTTTGAAAAATCTCCACAGCAGTGGCATAAATGGTATTTTCCTACTACTTTCTTTAATTGGTCTCTTCTTACTGGAAGAACTATATTATCATGGAAAGATGAATCTGGTGGTTATCAGAAAACATTCTTTAATGTGAACAAAAATGTTGACATTTTCTTTGCCTATAACCCTGTATTTTCATGATAGTTTTAGTTTCTCTCAGCCAAGATTATTTGAAGATAAAGATATATGCATTAAGATAATACTCAATTATTTTATCATTCTCATTTGTTCTTCCATGCTTCTGAAAAATCACAAACAGAAAAATTCTTATATATTTGGAGCTATATGAGCAATAAACATAGATCATCTGTAAAAATTTAGTATTTTAGCGCTCAAATTTAAGAAAACCAGCCATGTATTTTCCAAGCACACATTTTATTTCTTTAAATTTTTGTTTTTGTAGAAGTCTATAGCATTATAACAATTTCAATAAGTAAAATATTCAGAGTGCTAAATATTTATCATGTTTCACAGGAAATTAAAGGAGGATCTTAATGTCACAAGAAATGACAAATCTTATGGTCTCTAATTTTAATGAATTTTTTTGGTTAGTTCAACATGATATATCTCTTTAATGATTTTTCCCCAATTCCAGAGGCTGGTATGCAATTTCTTGTCTCATCTACTTATTGCTTTCCTAATGACAACTGCAAAAAAGTTAATGTGACAGTTTGGTATTGTTTATGAATTCTAAAAAATATGTATTGGATTGTGTTTATAAACTGGTCTGTTCCTCTGGGTATATGAAATTGTATTAGATTCAGAGTTTTCACTTTTACCTTAGTAAATCAAATTAGGGATTTTATATGGCCACATCATTAGGGCATACAAGGTTGAGTCCTCACCCCCTTGGTGGGGATAAAACAGACTCTCACATGGAAGTAAACACATGGAGAACAAGAACACAGACAATTGAGTTTTGATCCTGGAGCCCCAGGGAGAGAGCTGAGCAGTTCATCTGATAGTTCACAGCTGGCCTTGTGGAGAGAGCAGAGCAGTTGAGCTCAGAAAGAGACAAGCCCCAGGAAAAGATACAAGCTTTTTGCCAGACTACAGGTGAGACTGGAAGAAGCTAAGACCATGGAGCCTTAAGAGGAAGAGGAAGGCTGAACGGCAGTCATCTAGCTCCAACATGTGGCAACAGACTTTGGTGAGGGAAGTAACTTACCCTTTATGGCCTTGTTACTGTAAGCTTTTACCCCAAATAAATACCCTTTATAAAAGCCAACAGATTTCTGGCACTTTGCATCAGTACCCCTTTGGCTAAATAATACAGTTAAGGAAGCATTTCTCTCCTTGATAATATCTCAATTATCTTTCTATCTCCAGAAACTCAAACTCTGCAAACATTGCAGAATTCCCCACTTATTTACTGATGAATTCTTTTAGGCTATCATGCCAGTATGATGGGATGGGAGATTATTTCTTTTTGACTTTAAAACAATGTTTCTGCTCATTCTGGAAGTCATTTTCTTCTACTAAATGCTTTAATGTTTTCAATAACCATCCTTTAAATCCCTAGGCTGGGAGTCAGATTTCTTAGTCTTTATCTAAACTTTGTGTGAAAATGAAGTTAACGCCACAGATTCTCATTAAGCATAACTCATATCTCTAAGAGTGGTGGGAAATTTACACTGAATTCTTTTTGAATCTCAATGGAATAGTCCTTAAGCCATGGGAATTGAGCCAAGCTAACTAGTCATCATGGGTATTGAATTTTATCAAAGCAAGCCCCATCCTCCATGCTAAAGTGTAGCAGACCTAGAGGCTGATTCAGGTTGGGCCACCTAGAATTAATTAGTTTTGAAATTTTCTGGACAAGATCATCTCTGAAGTCACATTCAATTTTAAGATCCTTTGTTAAATTGTCAATCTTTAATTTGCCATTAACAACATTTAAAAAGTAACCTCTGATTTAAAAAAAAACAACATTTTTTATAAATAATTTCTTAGTTCAGTTTACTTCTACAGATGGCTAGTCATTTGGATTTTGTGCTGGTTCTTAGTGTCACTTGTTGTAAATGCAAGAAAAGGGAGTACATTGAACTACTAACTGTATTAGGTGCTAGGAATTGGATTAAGTAGAGCTAATACAAAGTTAAAACCACAGTCCTTGCCCTCAAGGAGCTTACCTCTAGAAAATTCTAAATTCTACCTGTGAAAAAGAACTAGATTTGGATTTTGTTTTTGTACTTAGTACTAATTAAAACTTCTCTTTACATGCTTCTACCTTATAGAAACATTTTCTCCAACTGTTTCCAAGTTAGGCTCTAAGCTTTCCTTATCTTGTCCTTTTTTATCAATGGGCAGGGTACTAATTCCCAAGTCATGCTTATATTTCTCCACATTTACTGCATGACTGTATTTTTATTATGAATATTATATGCATACACACATATGTGTGCACTCATGTATATATGTATATAATTTCTGAAATACTCTCATTTAAGATAATTTTCATTTAAAAAGATGACAGTTTTTAATTATGGCCACATTCTCTAGCTTTCACCATATCTCTAATCTTTCCTTAAAATCCAACCCTCAAAAAAGAAGTAAACCTTCTTGTAATTCCTCTATCACAGGACTTATCAGCATGTGTTCTAATTAAGGCTCATCTCTCTTATTATAAAATCTATGGGATAGAGACTGTTGGGAATTGAATCATGTCACCCACAAAAGGCATGTTCAGATTCCAACCCCTGGTCCTGTGGGTGTGAGCCCATTATAAATAAGGTCTCTTGAAGATGCTACTTCAGTTAAGGTGTGGTCCAACTGAATCAGGTTGAGCTTTAATTTAGATTACTAGAGTCCTTTATAAGCAGAATGAATTTCATACACAGAGAGAGATAACTACAGGGGGAAGCTTGAAGTCAATGGAATCTTGGAAGAGAAAGAAGAGGTCACTGTGTTCATTGCTAAGTGACAGAAAAGCCAAGGACCAAGGATTGCCAGCAGCAAGCCCCAGAATGTCATCTTTGGGAAGAAAGCACCATCTTGCTAACACCTTGATTTTTCATTTCTCTAAGCCTCAAAACTGTGAGCTAATAAATTCCCATCACTCAAGCCAACCCATTGTATGGGATTTGTTAGCAGCTGGGAAACTAAAACAGAGCCCACGTTTGCTGTCTTCATAATTTTACCTCAAACATATCATCCAGGACTTTTTGCATAGAAAGGATTCAGTAATTAGTAACTGAATTGATTCTGTTTATTTCTCATTTACAACCAGATGCAGTCTGTTTTTATGCACATAACTCCTCTAAAACTATTTTTGCCTTTGCCATTTTGCTAAATCTAATGGAAATGTGAAGGGCCTAACTTATCTTACCTTATTATAATAGTTTCAAACCATTGATCATGCCTGTCTGGAAATTTCTATCTCTTTAATTTACATAATGATACTTTGATTTCCCTTTCCCATTTTTCAGTAATTCTCTATCCCCTTTATCTCTTTCCCCAAACTTACTGATCATGTTATTGTCCTATCGAGTTTCAATTTCAATCTACTTGTGATTTAATCTCACCAAAAGTATGCCAAAAATTTAACTCCCATCTACATAATGAGGAATCTCAAAACAGTAATCTCCAACCCATCATTCCAAAACTGTATATCCAACTTCCAGCAGATAATCCATGAGAACTCCAACTTCAATAAACATCAAATAAACTCTTTATCTCTACTAATAACCTTCTCCATGCTTTATTTCTATACTCACAATATCAGTGAGCTCAGCCATCCCTCACTCCCACCATCTGGCAATGTCATTAAATAAAGAATCATCATTTGGTTTTCTTTTTATTCATGTAATCAGTTACCAAATCCTGTTGATTTAACCTATTTACACCCCTTTAATCTGCCTGATTATTTTTATTTCCTCCACATATGAGATACTATCACCTTCAGGTCTAACTGTGATTAGTAAAAGAACCTCCTAACCAGCCCTGTACTTTAAGCCCTTACTCCCTTCAATCTATTACGTGCATTGCTGGTAAGGTAAATGTGTCTAAAAATCTGATTTTGCCACTCACTGTTTAAAATTCTTTACTTGTTTCTAATTACTTTTTAATTTTTATTAGAGAAGATGTGAGCTTACAAAACAATCATGCATAACATGCATAATTCCCACACACCACCATGCATTGTTGTGGAAAGCTTGTTACGAATTATGAAAGAATATCATCAAAATATTACTGCTAACTATGGTCCAAAGCTTATAGTTGTTGTATTTTTTCCATAAACCACTCTATTATTAGCACCATGTATTAGTATTGCATATTTGTCATAGTTCGTAAGAGAACACTCTCATATTTTTACCGTTAACTACAGTCCATCATCCATCACATGATTCACTATGTTGTACAGTCCTATGCCTTATACACTCCATCCAAAGTGTACACTCAGTGACTCTCAGTTTGATCACAGATTTATGCTGTCATCATCTCCGTCAATTTTAGAACTTTTTCCTTACTGAAATAGAAAAAAAATCGTATACCACCCTATTATTGACTCTCAGCATAGATATAGTACCGTCTTTGCAATTGATGCAAGAATATTACAATATTGCTGCTAACTATAGTCCATAAGTTACATTAATTGTATTTTTCCCAGGTATCACCATATTCTTGACACCTTGGAATAATGATGTACTTTCATTCTAGTTCATAGAAGAACATTCTTATATTTGTACTATTAACCACAATCCTCATCCACCACTGAATTCACTGTTATACAGTCCCTAGATTATTCTCTAGCTTTCTTTCAGTTGACATTTATATCCTTAGACTGCCCCTTTTAGCTACAACAGCATTTATAAATTAGCAGTGTTAATTATATTCACTGTAATGTGTTACCATCAACCCTATCCATTTCCACACATTTATAATCAACTTAATGAAAATTCTACATACCTTAAGCATCAGTACCCCTTTTCAGCACACATCTTATCCACTAACAACCAGTACTCTAGATTTTAACTCCATGCATTTGCTCATTGTATTTAGTTCATATTAGTGATACCATACAACATTTGTCCTTTGGTGTCTGGCTTATTTCACTCAACATAATGTCCTCAGGGTCCATCCTTTAACAAATTTCCCAGACAATTCCCTATTCAGTGACTAGTTTCCCGTCTGCCTCAACTCATAACTCTTCCTCTTTGCCACAGAGTCAGGCATAGGGATTATTCCAAATCCCACAAAGTAAACGAGGCCCATTGCTTTAGTTTCCCAGCTGCTAAAGCAAATACCATGCATTGTGTTGGCTTATATGATGGGAATTCATTGGCTTATGGTTTTGAGGCTAGAGAAATCCAAAATCAAAGTGTCAGCAAGCAGGTTTTGTTTTTTTTTTTTTCTCTGTGACAGTGAGGCTGACATCTGGCAATCCTTGATTATCATCTTCTCTTTCATACGGCAATGCTCATGGTAGCCTCTTCTTTTGACTTCCAACTTCTGGCTGCTCTGAATGACTTTTTTCCATGACCAATTTTCTTTGTTAATAAGGACTTCAGCCATATTGGTTTAAGGCTGATCCTCATTCCGTTTGGGCACACTTTAACTAATATCATCTTCCAAAGTTCTATTTACAATTGGTTTCAGACCTACAGGACCCAGAATTGGGATCTAAACATGCCTTTTGTGGCAGACATGATTCAATCCCCAACACCCATTTCTTCTCTACACTTTGTATGAACTTTCTCCCTCTACTTGTATGATTTCTATTAATATCCCAGACCTCAAGCATCACCCTCTCCATGAATTTCCTTTGAAGCAGTGCTCCTCCAAAATATGTCTTTGGATAACTCATTATATATTCCAAAATCACCTAAGTTCTATCATAGAAATTATAATCCTGTATTGTAATTTTCTCTCTTTTTGCCTGACCCTTTCCCACACTCCATATTGAAATTACTTGAAGACAATAATGACATATAATTTGTGCAAAACAATTCTTGACACAATTCAATTCCTCTATTAATGTCTTTGAATGAATGAAACCAGAATGTTAGTCCTACTAGGGACAGAGGTGTCTTCTGTTTTCTTATTATTATATTAAACATTAATGTCCCTGGTTATTATTAATGAAAGTTCACACCTTTCTTCCCATGTGGGTGTTTACTTTAGCCTGTGATTTCTATGGGTGTAAGGTAACAGGGAATTTGTTGACTTTTCCAGACTCATCTTGTTCCATTTTTGCATGGTGCTGTGACTTTTCATTAAATGACTCCTTTTCTCTGAAAGGATTTAGGTTCTTGCATATATATTCCTCACACTCTTCCTAGTAGGTGTATTTAACCTAGTAAATTGTATTCTGATATCCATTTAAGTGGTTTGGAAAAACTGGAGGAGACTAAAGCAGTGTTTTAATTCAGTTCCTCTTGAGTATATTTGGCCATATGGAAAGGTTCAAGAACTCAAAGCTCAAGATGCTTCCCTCCCATGTGGTAGGCAACACTTCCGGAAGTTAAATGCAAAATTAGGAACACAATGGACCGAGTCAGAGGTTGATCTCTAAATTCAGAAAATGGAATTTATGGCTTCTTAAAATTGTGACTTATTAAGTTTGTGATTTCTATCGACCCACTTTTTTAAATGGCCTCTAGAAACCACTATCTAGGCATACAATACAATTTTATAAGTCACTCAATATACAAATAAAATGCAAAATACAAGAGTATAATAATGTTTTTGTGTAGTATAAATATATTAGAGGTATTTGAAAAAATTCAAGTTATCTTGAACATCACAATACTTCTTACCATCACCTTTTTATTAATGTTTCTCTTACCTTTTGGGAATGATCTATCAATTATAATATTTAAATAATGCTTCGACTAATATTCTTAGTATTTCTGGTTTTAGAATGGTTAGAATTACATAGACTCTCTGAAATGGATTTACATTTATATGAATACATATACTATATATATTTATCTATTGTAGTGAGTCAAAATAAATAGGATCAGTTGTTTCTCATAAGGAGCACACTGAGCCTACCTTTAAAATGACCCTGATATTTTAAAATAAAATATCTTCCATATCCAACTTGTTGCATCTTAAGGCTGTAGAATATAATGAAGAAAATCAATGATTTCAGTTTCTGAAAAAGATGCAAACATGTCTTCCTTTTTTTTTTTTTCATTATACAGATTTCTGGTACATGGGACATGTCTTAGTTTGCCAGGACTGCTGTAACAAACTACCGCAGACAGGTTTTCTTAAACACCAGGAATGTATTGCCTCACAGTTTTGGAGGCTGGAAGTCTACAATCAAGGTGTTGGCAGGGCCATGCTTTCTGTGATCTGTGGAGTTCTGGTGGTGGCCTGCTGGCAATCCAAAACTTAATTTCTGCCTCCTTCACATGGCTATCTCTCTCCCAGGCTGTCTCTAACAACTTTGCCCAAATTTCCTCTGCTTATAAGGACTCCAGTCACATTGGATTAAGGCCCAACCTGACTCAATTTGGCCTCACTTTAATAGGATCTTCAAAGATCTTCTTTACAAATGAGTTCACACCCACAGAACCAAGGGTTAGGACTTGAATATGTCTTTGTGGGGGACATTATTCAATCCATAACAAGTTACTTTCAATTTGACAAGTTATTGTTGGGTGATGTGTGCCATATTATTAATTACATGCTGGATGGAGTATTGCTATTGTTGCAGCAGAAACGAGACTTACACAATGAGAAAACCCAAATGGCACTCGGAGAGGCAAAGGAACAAAGTTTTATTATGCATGGACCTTGAGGAGAGTTTAGTCTCCAAATTCTGAGCCCCCAACATTACCTTTCGTGGGGTTATGTAGATTCTTGTTCATTGGCTAGTGGGTTGCTGGGCAAGCGGGCAAATTCCTTAAGCAAGCGGGCAGGCAGGGTTTACAAAAGCAAAAAAAGCAAGCTTAGTTTATCTCCCTAAAGCAGAGGACCTTGGGTGGACAAGGAGGAGAAGAGCCAGGGAGGCATTTAATTTTGAAGCTGTGGGTTTCAGGGAAAAGGGGTGAGGAGCTGTTTACCCTCCTGAAGCTGTGAGTTTCAGAGAAAAGGGGAGAGGAGCCATTTATCTTTCTGGAGCTGTGGGTGTCAGTTGAGGGTGGGGGGATCAGGGCTGCAGTATCTTCTTCATCATTCTCCCCCCTTTGATGCCCTTATAATTCCCATAGGGCATCATCTGTACTTAGTGGCCTATACTTTCTTAAGGTTAGAATTGTGGTAGTAGTTATGAGAGTTACGGTTGTTTCAATGAACTTGATGAGCACATTTATTATGCTCGGGTTGAAGGTGATCACTATGAATAAGATAATCAAGGGTCCAGCCAGAGGCAGAAGCCAAGAGGTCCACTGTCTGAGGTTCCAGTCCCAGAATTCGTTTAAGTGATCCCTCCTCTTTTGGATTTGATCCCTAAGTTCTTTCACTTTGGTAGTGACTATCTCTGACTGGTTAACATAGTAGCAGCACTCTTCCCCTAGGAAAATACATGCTCCCACCTTTTTGGCAGTTAGCAAGTCAAGGGCTCTTCTATTTTGTAGGGTTACTCAGGCTAGTGAGTTAATGTGGTTTTGGAGGGAAACCAAAGAATCTGCCACTTGCTCTATGTCTTCATTTAGTTCTCGGTAAAGCTTATAATAGAACCCAACAGAGGAGCCCAGACCTCCCAGCCCTGTTCCTATCCCCGCAGCCACTCCTGCCCTTTTGGCCCTTTTCTGATGGGGGCTTAGCAGCAGCTCCAGTTCTGTTTCATTGTAATTGATATTTCAGGTGTTAAAAACACCAGAATGCAACTTCCTGCCCAGTTGGCCTCTAAGCACCTATATGCAGTACTGCCACATAGGTAAAACAGTCCCTGGGGGGTGCATTGAGTCTGATTGGTTAACAAGGTTTGGTAGGAAGTGCACAAAGTCTCAGGGATGCTTCACTGGGCTTTGACCCTGGTGTGGGGCTGCCTCTAAGACAGGTTAGATTACTCTCTGTGATGTTTAGGCGGACGTCGAGGGCTATAGGGCCAATAGGGGCAGTCCAATTACCAGTTTCCATCAGGGTTTGATTTAAGTTCCAGTCAGGAGGGGCTGGGGTGCCCAAGTAGGTTCTCTTTCTCAGGGACAGGCACAACCAACAGTAGTTGGTCCCAGAGTTGATATTGTGGAGGAGAGCATAGGTGGTGTTAATCAACCACCTCACCTGTTGTTGAATGGGGGCTGTGAAATGAGTGAGCTGATAGTCTTGTTAAATTTGCTCACTTGTACTTGGGGCCCTCGGTTAGTCGGGTGAGGCTGGTTCGGACTTGTTTTAAGCTTTCTTTCCAGGCTATATCTTGTACACCTCCTCCATCTGACATGCCTGCGTGTGTATAATAAGTCCAAAAACTGATCTCCCCTGGTGTGCCGTAAGTTCTGCAACTACCCCCAAATTTCAGTCTGGCTTTCCAGAACTTTTGTCACCTTTCCTCACAAACTGAGGCTTCAGACAACCTATAACATTCTGCCGGCATATAGGTACAGTAGATAAAGGAAGAAGAGGATTGGTATTTTCCTGTGAGCTGTTTTAACCTATTTGCTGCTAAGAGGGGGGCGGATTTGTAACAACTGGAGCAGGGCTGAGAACTGGTGTCAGCCCTGAGGGAGAACAGGAAAAGCAACCTAAGGCACAGAAACATCCTACAAGGCACAGGTATGTCACTGTGAGTAAAGCTCTATTTACTATTGTCCAGTCTGCAGGGGCTACAGCAGCCAGTCCAATTCTGAGCACCACGGCGAATGGTCCAACTGGAAACAGGAACCACCAGGAACAGGGATCCATTCAGCGGGTGGTAAATGAGGATGGTGTTTGGTGATTCTGGGTGACTCGAACTCTTAAGGGGTGGCTGGGTACGGGTTTAGCTGTCCAGCTGTCCGGTTCTTTGTTAGGGTGTGCTTTCTTGACCATGGAGTGGTGGATCCAAGGGACAATGCCTGCAACTTTAAGAGCAGTGGGAGTTACAAGGATCACAGTATGTGGACCTGTCCAGGTAGGCTGAAGGGGTTCTTTTTTCCAGTCTTTGACCCAGACCTGGTCACCTGGCTGGTGGGGGTGCACCAGGTGTCCCAGGGGGATGAGGTTTCAGGACAAGACAGTTCTATGTATTTGGGCTAGAGTTTTCCTCAGCTGTTGTAGGATGGAATCTTGGCCAGCCTCTCCCAGGAGCTTGAGATTTCCTCTGAAGGTCTGGATAATTGGGGATGGCCGTCCAAATAGAATTTCAAAGGGTGAATAGCCTGTGGGTCCTGGGGTACACCTAACTTG
>JAQZBX010032968.1:7509-25707 GCA_029593785.1 Cabassous unicinctus | reverse complement strand
AAGAGAATTCACATCTCTACTACAGACAGACAGCATCTCCTGGGAACTCATCAAGGACCTTCATTGGAACCCCTGCTTTACAGCCTGCCTTGCCAAATTTAGACTTGTTCATCCCCATGGTCATATGAGAGAGTTTTATAAAATCTTATAGTATTTACAGATATCACCTGTCAGTTCTGTTTCCCTAGAGAACCTGACTAACACAGCTTAGTACCGAGAGTGGTTCTTGAGAAACAGAATATTAAATGTGGGATTTCTGAATGGGTTCTGAGATTTTTGCAATTGGCTCTCTACTCTGAATAGATTCAAGGGCACTGACTCTCTTTATAAAATCCAGATGCCACTGACAGTTCATGCCATCAGTTGGCAATAGAGATGTTCAAAATATCACCACTGGATATGACTCCTTTCATTCTTATAAGAGGCAAGGATCTGCTTAAGAGTTTGTGTGTGTGTGTTTGTGTGTGTGTGTGTGTTTTAACACATTCAGAGTTTTGTGGAGTTAATGATGTTGGCTGGCTCTTCCTAAGTATGGTGGATACAGTTACAAAAGAAATGTATGAGCTAAAGGCTTCAAATTTGCACCTTAAATTCTGTAAGAATGATGTGAAAGTTACGACGTGTGCTCTGAAAGAAAATCCTGTTTCATGCAGCAGCAGACTTGAGATCTCTAAAAACCAGAGTCAGAGTCTTATTATATGAGTTGCAGAGGTACAAGGGAAATTAAAATCCCAACCTTGCAGGGTGTCTGCTCTTCAATTGAGGGCACTGATTGGAACGGAGTGGAACCCTGAGGATTTGGATGGAGACTTATGGGTTGATTATAATATCAGTGGTGATGTTGAAACCCTAAATTCTACTGAGACTTTGCCAGATAAATTTGTGATGGTCTGCCCTGTGGAGACCAGGCAATGTCAAGCTTGAATCACTGATCCTCCAGCCTGCCCCTGGGAGTCTGTACCTCCACCCAGCCTGAGGCTGTTACTAGTCAAACTAAAGCCTGCACTGCCCATTCTCCAGCTGCCCCAGGGAGTCTAGACCTCCTCCCTGAGCTGAGGAAGCTACCAGCCAAACTCCAGCCTGAAATTCCCAACATCCACCCTTCCTTGAAGAGTCTGCCATCCAACCTTGCTTGAAGAGATTAATCTTGTCTCACCAGATGAAAACACAAATGAATGCCCTGAGATCAGTAGCTTGCAAGACATTTCTGATACTTCTCTTCACCCACCCCACCACCCTTCATCTCTTGGGCACCTATAACTAGACTAAAATTACAACAAGCCTACAATGGGGAAGTACAAAATGTCACCCATGAGGAAGTATGCTCATGAGTTTTCCAATTTATATAGACACAAATCAGGGGACTATATGTGTGAATGGATATTAAGGATATGGGAAAATGGTGAAAGGATTGTAAAGTTGAGAGTGTTTTATCTTGAGGGGATAGAAAGGCCTCTACTAGTTTGTTCTGATGACTGTCTGAAACATTTACCAAAAGATGGCTTTGAGGTCGAGATGGCCAGTTTACACGGGTATATTGTAGATGAGGGGATCCAAAGGTTTAGAGAGATTGGAATGTGAGAATGGATTCACCATTTGAGATCTGCCCATCCACCCCAGTAATATTCAGAGGACACACTTTTAACTAGGACTGTGAAGAATAAATTTCTAAGACAAACTCCATCTGCTCCGAAGAGCTCTGTGGTTGCTCTTCTTTGTAGTCCAGATATTAATGTAGGAACTTCTATTATGAAACTAGAATCTGTAAACACTATGGATTGATTGGATCATGGGCTAACAGAAGCCAAGCAGCAGCACTTAATCATCAAAGACAAGGTGGGCATGGCTACCACAATGACAGGCAGACTCAAAGCAATCAAAAGAGTCTATGTCACATAGAGTTATGGCCTTGGCTAATAGATCATGGAGGTCTTAGAAGCAAAACAGATCGGCAATCTACTAAATTCCTACCTGATCAGTATAAGCAGAAAATTTCGATGATGAGTGAACAAAACTCTAACTTAAATTACAGAAACACAGAATCATGGTCGCTTAATCAATTCCCAGAATTGAGCCTGTTTACAGATCCAGGGCTCTTTGAATGAGGGGAAGGCCAGCTCCCCTTGGGGAATGATCCTGTTAGACTGCCAAAAATTTAAACTTTTATTCCTCCCAGCTTTCCCAAAAGAGAACTTTGGCCTTTTACCAGGGTAACTGTGTATAGAGGAAAAGGAAATCATCAAATATTTAGCAATTATTAGAAATTGGCTGAAAAGTCATGTTAATTCCAGAAGAACAAGAAAGTCACTCTGGTCCACTATTTCGAGTAGGAGCTTTTGGAAATCGGATCATCAGTGGAGTTTTAGCTCAGTTCCATCTAACAGTGGATCCAGTGGGTCCCTGGATCCATTTTGTGGTTATTTCCCCATTTCCCAGAATGAATGATTGGAATAGACATAGTCAGTAACTGGGAGAATCCCCACATTGGATGCCTGCATTGTGGAGTCAGGACTATTATGGTAGAAAAGACCAAGTGGAAGCCACTAGATTCCTGGAGGGATTGTACAGATCAGTGCTACCATCAAGGATTTGAAGAATGCAGGGGCTGAGATTCCCAACACATCTCCATTCAACTCTCTTATTTGGCCTGCACAAAGAACAGATGGATTTTGGAGGATGACAGTATATTTTCATAAACTTACCTAGTGGTGACTCCAATTGCAGCTACTGTCTCATATGTTCATTGCTTTAGATAATCAACACTTACGCTATAACCTGATATGCAGCTATTGAACTGGCAAATGTTTTTTTTCACAAATACCGCTAGTAAGGACCCCCAGAAACAGTTGGGAAGGCCAGAAATATGCTTTCACAGTACTGCCTCAGGGGTATAACAACTTTCCAGCCCAATGCCATAATATTGACTGCAGGGACCTTGATCATCTCTCCCTCCCACAAGACATCACACACTTAAGATTTTGGAGCAAAGCCCGGCAATCCTCTGCAGATAACTATTCTTCTTTTGAGAAATAGATTTTGGCCTGCTACTGGGCCTTAGTAAACACCGAATACTTAAACATGGATCACCAAGTTACCATGAGACCGGAGTTACCTATTGTATTAGTCAGCCAAATGGGTACTGATGCAAAATATCAGAAATCTGTTGGCATTTACAAAAGGGTATTTGTTAGGGGTAGAGGCTTAGAGTTATCAGGCCATAAAGCATAAGTTACTTCCCTCACCAAAGTCTGTTGACATGTGTTGGAGCAAGACAGCTGCTGACATTTGCCAGGGTTCAGGCTTTTTGGGTTCCTCTCTTCCCAGGGCTCCATTTCTATCCTGGCTTAGCTCCTCTGTTTCCTCCACAAGGTCAGCTGCAGATTTTGAGGCTCTCTAGGCTTTGTCTGTCGCCACAAGGCCAGCTGTGAACTGTCTGGCGAAGGGCTTGTATCTTTTCCTGGGACCTTCTCTCCTTCCTCACAGCCAAGTTCCTCTGTGTGCTTACTTTCCAGGGCTCCAGCTCAAAAACTCTGCATCAGAACTTCAACATCAAAAACTCCAACTATGTCTTTTGCCATGTCTTTTATTTATGAGTCCCCACCCACCAATATCCTCCTGATGTGGCCCAATCAAAGCCCTAATCATAATTTAACCATGCCCAGAGGAACAGACCAGTTTGCAAGCATAATCCAATATCTATTTTTGGAATTCATAAATAATGTCAAACTGCTATACCTATAAGAAACTGGGTGTTGTCTGACTAAACAACAAAGATGGGTGTGCACAGCAGCATTCTATCACAAAACGGAAGTGGTATATATGAGATAGGGCTTGAGCAGTGTTCCTGAAGGCACAAGTAAGTTACATGAGGAAGTGGCCCAAATGCCCATGGTCATCACTCCTGTCTCCATAACTCCTCTTTCACAGCCCACAGCTATGGCCTCTTGGAGAGTAACTTACAACCAGTTGACTGAGAAAGAGAAAACTTGGGCATGGTTCTGCACCAAATGAAGTTATCACCCAAAAGTAGACAGCTGCAGCACTGTAGTGTTGGGACTACAGTTCTTTCTGGGGCATTGCTGAAGGACAATGTTGAGAGCAAATCCTCCCAGGGGGCAGAATTTGAGCAGTGTACCTGGTTGTTCATTTTGCTTGGAAGAAGAAAATCCCAAGGTGAGTTTGTATAGTGATTCATGGTCAGTTGCCAATGGTTTGGATGGATATTCAGAGACTTGGAAGGAACATGATTGGAAAATTGATAAAAAAGACATGTAGATATTTTCTGAATGGAGAAAAAACATGAAAATGTTTGTGTACCATGTGAATGATCACCAGACGGTAACTTCAGTAGAGGAAAATTGTAAAAATCAAGTAGATAAGATGACCTGCTCTGTGGTTAGCACTCAGCCTCTTTCCCCAGGAACTCCTGTCATTGCACAATGGGCTTATGAACAAAATGGCCATGGTGGTAGGGATGGCAATTATGCATGGGCTCTTGAACATGGAATTGCCCCACCAAGGCTTACTTGGCTACAGTCACTACTGAGTTCCCCATATGCCAACAGGAGAGATCCACCTTCAGCCTCTGATATAGAACCATTCCCCGAGGTGATCAGCCTACTACCACGTGGCAGGTTGATTACATTGGACCACTTCCAACATGGAAGTGGCTGCAAATGTTCTAACAGGAATAGACAATACTCTGGATATGGGTTTGCCTTTCCTGCACAAAATGCTTCTTCCAAAACACCATCCATGTAATTATTGAATATCTTAAACACTTCCATGTTATTTCACACAACATTGCATCTGATCAAGGAACCCACTTCACAGCAAATGATGCATGGAAATGGGCACATGCTTATGGACTTCATTGGTCTTACTATGTTCCCCATCATGCTTAAGGAGCTGGATTGATAGAACAGAAGAATGTCCTTCTGAGACTCAATTATGGCACCAAAAAAAGTTGCAATACTTTTTAGGACTGGGGCAATGTTCTCCAGGTGGTGGTGTATGCTTTTTTAGTTTTTTAAAAAGGTTCTGATGTTTGAACCCATGACTTCATACAAGGGAAGCAGGAACTCAACCACTGAGATGCATCCACTCACCCCATTATGCTCATAATCAGCATAAACTCTTGGTGCTGTTTCTCCCATAGCCAGGTGTAGAAGCTTGGTAGTATTTAGGAATTCTAAAAATCAATATTAGATTGTGTATGTAAACTAGTCTGTTCCTTTAGGCATATTAGATTGTATTAGATTCAGAGGTTTCCCTTTTACTTGATTAAATTATGTTTAAGTCTTTGACAACCATGTCAGTAAGACATTGAGACTCTGTCCCTTTGTTGAGTGGGGACTCACAGAGAAAACTGCATGGCAGAGGAGAGAGTTGGAGTTCTGATGATGGGGCCCAGGAAGTAAATACACAGAGAAGGAGATACATGAGGAAATAGAAGTGGCTCCATAGACATGGCATAGGCCCATGGAAGGGAGAGAGCCTGATAGTCTACAGATGATATTGTGAAGATAATAGAGCAGCTGAGCCAGGGAGGAAACAATCCCCAGGGAGAGAAAAAAGCCTCATACCAGTCTCAACTGAGATGAGAAGAAATTGGGAACATGGAGCATGAAGAGGAAGGATGAATCCTCTCAAAGACCAGCAGCCATCTTGCTCCAACAGAGTTTGATGAGGAAGTAACTTTGAGTTGGACTCTTTAGGGCCTTGTAACTGTAAACTTCCACCCCAAATAAATACATTTTTTAAGACCAAACAGATTTCTGGTACTTTGGATCAGCACTCCTTTGCTGACTAATACAGAATTTGGTACCAAAGAGTAAGGTAGTGCTTTTGCAATTACCAAAATGCTGGAATGGTTTTATAAATGGGTAAGGAGTATTTTTGGAGGAATTGTGAGATAGTTGATGGAAAAGGCCTAGATTGCTTTGAAGAGACTGTTGGTAGGAATACGGATGCTAAAGAGACTTTTTGTGGGGCCTTAAAAATAAATGATGAAACTATTATTGGAAACTGGAAGAAAGGCAATCCATGTTTTAAGGTTGCAGAGAACTTAGCAAGATGAACTCCTGATGCTATATGGAAGACAGAATTTGAAAATGGTGAGCCTGGATGTTTAGCTGAAGAGCTTTCCAAAGGAAACTCAGAGAATGTGGCTTGGCTTCTCCTTGCAGCTTATAGTAAAATGCTAGGTGAGAGAGATAAGCTGAGAACTGAATTGTTGGGTACAAAAAAAAACAAACAAACAAACAAAAAAAAAACTGATTCCAGAATTTCAAAGCCTCTGGAAATCAAGTGCCCACATGATAGTGCTCCATTTAAGGAATTGACTAAACATGGAACTTGTAAATCAGTATTGGAAATGCAGTTATCCTGGAAAGACTTGTGGAAAGTCTTACTGTCTGGTGGCTTGAACCATTGCTTTTTGCATGCTAAACCTACAAGCTTTTTGAGAGAGAACAAAAGCTTGTAAGAACAAAACATCTATCATCTTGGTCTAATAGTGACATCAACGGGAGATATGCAAAGGAATTGACTTTAAGAGGAAAACCATGGAAGCTGAAATCTGGAATTAAGACATCTCCTTGAACCAAGAGAGGGACCCCGCCCATGTGTACAGAGAGGGTGAGTTTGCTCCAGTGGTTGAAAAGAGTGGATATTCCTGCCAGCTCTTCAGGGAAAGTTTTGCCATCCCAGGGTACAGAGAGGGTGGAGCACAGTCCCCAAAGATTAGGGAGGGTAAGGTGGACATCCCATAGGTCTGACAGCAGTGGGCCTGTCCCCCATGGATTAGGGAAGGCCAGGTCACCAAGTGGTTGTTCAGAAAGGGTTGGACCTATATACCAAAGGTTAGGGAGGATGTTTTCTTCCTTTCACTATACTATAGAGTTCTCTCATGTTACTGTAGGAATGCACAAGTCCAAGTTCTGCAGGCAGGCTGCAAACCAGGGGCTGTGATCAAAGTCCAATGAAGGAACTTGATGAGTTTCTAGGAGATGTTGGCTCTCCAAAGATTAGTTGGGAATTCTCTCTGAAGTTGAAATCTCTTCCCCTTTAAGGTATTCAACTGATGGGATAAGATGCCACTCATTGCTGATGGCAATCTACCTGGTTGTTCAGAGATGCAATAAGCCATCTATGCAGTAAACTCACTTATGACCACAGTCCATAAATATCCTTGTATTACAATTAGCTCAGTGTTTGCTTGACCAAACAACTGGGCACAATTACCTGGCTTAGTGGACACATTAGCCTAACCATCACAGTGTAGAACCAAGAAAAAGGCCATTGGACAAGCCTATGGAAAGGGTGGTTACCATGAGTCCCCAGGGAGAAGAAACGATCTTGATAATGACTCTCAGACCTTGAAATCTAATGAAGTATGCCCTTTATGTTTATGGAACTATAGGGGAACCATGACTCATGCTTCCCTCCCAATTTCTCTTTAGGGTAATACAAGTGTTTATCCTTTGTTTGTCCTTTTGTATATTGGAAGCAGATAAATTGTTTTGTCACTTTCAGAGGTCTATAGCCAGAGAGGACTTTGCCCCAGGACAAACTGTATTTCTTTCAACTGATTGTGATATGATTTTGTACTTAGCATTGTTACTGATTTAAGTTTTTTTTTTTTTTTAATATTGTAATGTCTGGAATTCAGATGGTGGATTGTAGCAGTTTGGTACCATTTATGAATTCCAAAAATAAATATTGGTTTATGTTTGTAACCTGGTCTGTCCCTCCAGGCATATTAGATTGTATTAGATTCAGAGTTTTCACTTTTACTTGATTAAATTATGATTAAGGTTTTGATTCAGCTACTTCAGTAGGATGTTGAGTACCTGCCCACTTGGTGGGTAGGGACTCACTGAGAAAAATACAAAGCAGAGGAGAGAGTTGGAGTTCTGATGCTGGAGCCCCGGGAAGTAAATACACAGAGAAACAGATACATGAGGAAAGAGAAATGGCTCCATAGATAGGCATAGGTCCGGGGAATTGAGAGAGACTGATAGTGTACAGCTGACATTGTGGAGAGACCAGAGCAGCTGAACCTGGGAAGAAACAAACCTATAGCTGAGACCAGAAGAAGCTGGGACAAGAAGAGGAAAGCTGAACCCTCTCAGAGACCAGCAGCCATTATACTCCAGCATATGGCAACAGAGTTTGGTGAGGAAGTAAGTTTGAGTTGGACTCTTTAGGGCCTTGTAACTGTAAGCTTCCACCCTAAACAAATACCATTTATAAAACCCAACAGATTTCTCGTACTTTGCATCAGCACCCTTCTGGTTGAATAATACACCAGGATTCATGGATTCAAGAGTCAACAGTTGGAAATGAGAGTGGCACCACTGATTAGATAATAATGAGTGGATCTAGTGATCCACAAGAAACCTTTTTCATTCCTGTCCCTTTATCCTTAACCTCGGCTGGTCTACAGGTCTTGGTTCCAAAAGAAGGAGTGCTTCGACCAGGGAATGATTCCACTGAACTGGAAGTTAAGACTGCCACCATGTCACTTTGGGATCCTCGTGTCTCTGAATCAACAGGTAATGAAGGGAATTACTATAGTGACTGGAGTGATTTATCCTGACTATCAATGGGAAATAAGACTGTACCCACAAAATAGAAGTAAAGAAGAGTTCACCTGGGATACAGGAGATCCCTAAGATGACTATTAGTACTACCATGCCCTGTGATTAAAGTCAATGGAAAATTGCAAAATCCCAATCCAAGTAGGGCTAACAATGGCCAGAAACCTCAGGAATGAAGGTTTGGGGCACTCTTCAAGGCAAATAAACATGGCCACCTGGTGTACTTTCTGAGGGTAAAGTGAACATGGAATGGGTAGTGGAAGAAGGTAGTGAAAAATATGAACTTTTGCCACATGACCAGTTGCAGAAAGGAGGACTTCAATGTTTGTGAATATTTTTTCCTGTTTTGTTACAAGCATGTTTGTATATGTACAGAAAATGAATATCTTTGCTTTTTTCACTAACCTTGTCATACGGCATAAGTTGTATTAGTGTTATGTCTAGTATTGAAGGATGTCAAGTTTAAGAATGAATATTATCCAACGACTTGCATCCTATTCTGGAGGGAATTAGTGTGTTTCCAGTTGTATGCAAGAGTACAATCAGATAGCATTTACATTGCTTATAACATAACTTATTATTGCTGTATCCTACAGTGAATTTTGAAGAGAACATTTGCACACATTTTCCAGGTTCTTTTAGGGTCTTTATCACCTGTTGGTTCCTCAAACTGAAGATCAGAGGATTCAGCTTGGGTATCACCAATGTATAAATTATAAGGCCATTTTATCATTATCAAAGGAATGACTGGCTTTGGGCTGCACTTACATAAGGAATAGAGTTCCATAGAATATCACCACCACTCTCAGGTGAGATCCACATGTGGAAAGGTTTTATGCCTGCCCTCTACAGACTTCATCATAAGGATAGATGTAAGGATCAACAAGTAGAACACGAAGGTTATCAGAAGAGATGGCACTTAATTAAAAGCTGAAAAGGTTAGCATTATCAATTTAACTTCATGTGTGTTTGAGCAGAACCAAGTTATCAAGGGCAGACTATCAGTAGAAATGTCTGATTACATTATAACCACAAAATTAAATTATGAAAATTTTTATAATGATCAGTAAAGACACAAAAATCCTGTAGAGATAAGATATTTCTAGCAAGTGACATTCTCTTTGTGGCATGACTGTGTAGTGTAGAGGGTTACAGATGGTCACATAGTGGTCATACTCCATTGCTGACTGAGAGTTTAAAGTTCTGTTTTGAATTTAAAAAGATATGTTCCTAAACTAATCTGTTCCTGTTGGTGTGCTACACTTTTATTTCATTACATTTATTTTACATTACTTGATTATATTGCTTTTGATTGGACTAAACCAATGAGGTAAGACACATAGCTCTCTTGATCAGTCGTATATAAAGGGACTCCCAAAAGAGAGACACAAAGTGAAAGGAAGCTGCCATATTGATCCTGCCATGTGAGAGAGAGGTCTTCAGGAAAACATAGTGGCTCTGACAGGCTGAGAGATATTCCAGAGTGTGGAACTCGCAGAGCACAGAAACACGGAAAGATGCCCTGGATGGGCTGGGCCCATGGAGCAGCTCAAGGCTGAGGAAACAAGCCCTGCCATTTGTTTGACCTTTCACAGCTGAACTCCAGTAAATGGTGAACCTTGAGGGGAAGGCAGGAACCTAGGAAGAGATTGCCTGCCATATTGCCTCACAACTTGGCAGAATGCCATAATAACCAGTAGTAGATTTTGGTAAGAAAGCATCTCTGATGTTTCTTTGATTTGGAAATTTCACGGTCTCAGAACAATAAGATTTTATTTCAAATAAATCCACTTTAGGAAAGCCAACCCATTTCTGGTACTATGCATCAGCAGCTCTGTGGCAAACTAAAGATACTGGCAAAAAGAAAATTTCATTAGTTTTATCAAAAAAAGTGATTTGGGAATCACACCACTGAAAGGAGACACTAGGATGATCTGCAAGAAAAGGGAATAGCATTTTGGTTCCAATAGCTTTTTCTTTTTTTTTTGCTTTGTGGTATGCTTTATTTATTTGTTTATTTATTTATTTTATTGCAGGTAAAAATCAAAATTTTTCACAATACATACCAATATTTGTAACATGATATATATATATATAAATAACATTTATGTAACCAATAGTTTTGAACAAACAAAATCAGTGGAAGCCAGATGTCTGAGAAAAAATACATAGGTGTTTGTTGCCTGGAGTCTATCATGGTAAGAATGATCAAGCCCAGGTTACCACTATGACCATGTAAACAATGAAGAAGAATCCAAATAATGGAATATGTGCCTTAGGGAGATCTATGGTTCTCATCAGAAGCAATTTGTTCAGAATTATTAGATTGTGTTCATCTATCCTATCCATTCAGAAGCTTATTTTGAGAAAAGATAAAGAGTGAACATTTACACTCATTACTTTCATCATATATATAAATTTATAATATAATATTCATAATATAACATGAAATATTTGCATACACATGATTTATATATCTCATCACTTCTCCATTCAAGGCCTTCACCCTATTGGATGAGTCATCTCCCATTGCTGAAGACAATCTCCTCAGGTGACTGCACATGTAATCAGTCATACATGTAATCAACATATAGGTCACTTAAGTCAATGAAATATACTCACAGTAAAGATTAGGCCACTGCTTGCTTGACCAAACACCATTGTTTGGCCAAATTGACATAGAAACCTAGCATTCACAGTCCACCACTTGTCAACTTGGCAGCTATACACATCACTTTAAACCATAATTACTGTCTGAAAAATAACAACAGACATTTTTACATGTAGCAATACTCAGCTATCTTGTGTAAACCTGGAAATGCACTAAATCTCTCCAGGATAGGGTGCAGGTCCTTGGATAATATTCACTGTTAAATTTCGTATGTTATAATTAATATATTATAATATGAAACAATACAAATTATGTCGTATGATAAGGGGGTAAGATAGGAAAGAAAGAACAAAGATACTTGCTTTTTGTACATGTACTAACATATCCATAACAAAACAAGGAAATATTCAGAACAATTACGGTCTTCCTTTCTGCTGTTACTTTCACATGGCCATAGTTCATGTTTATCACTACCTTCCATTACCCATTCCAAACTCCCTTTATCCTCAACAAGCACCCCAGATGGCCGTGGTTCTTTGCCTGGTGGAGTGACAAAAACCTTCATTCCTTGATTTGACATTTCAGAAGTTTCTAGGTCATTGGTGGTCCTGCCTGAATTGAGTTGTTGCAGTTTTCCATTGACTTTAATCACAGGCATGGTAGTAGTAAGAGAAGCCCTAGGGGATCTCCTGTTTTCCAGGCAAAGTCTTCTTTACTTCCATTGTACCTTTACTCTGTGACAGTTTGAAGCATTTGTGCACCCCAGAAAATCCAGTTCTTAAAGCTAATCTATTCCTGTGCATGTTAAACTATTGTAGGTGGGAACTTTTGAATAAATTACTTCATTTAAGGGCCTTTTATATTTATCTTTATATATGCCTTAGGTTTCTTACCTTAGATTTACCCTTAAGTTGGATTTCTTATTTTAAAAAATATTTTTCTTAATGCTATCTCTCCTTCAATTTTATTTTCTAAGTATTTATTACAGTACTATAGAAATACAGTTGATTATTCTAAGTTTATGTTTTATTCAGCACACTTATTAAATTCATTAATGTTAATAACTAATATATAGATGTTTGCTATGTGCTCAATCAAAACTTTTATTAAAATATTAGCAGTTTATGATTTCATTTCCATCTTTTACCTTTTATTTCCTTCCTGCCATACTGAAATTCTTAGAATATATTGAGCACATGAATATAAACAGTGGAACTGGGTTTCATTGTTTTGATATCAGTTTCAGAAGGAAGGATTGTAATATTTCACTATTACATTAGCTGCTAAAAATGTCATTTGAATATAGCAGAAACATTGAAAGGAAAGTTTCAAATAAGGGAGTACACATAGTAGATTTAAACAGCATTACTCTAATGACAAATGATGCTGAGCATCTTCTCATGGGTTTAGTTGCTAACTCTGCAGCTCTTTTTGTGAAATGTCTGATCAAATTGTTGCAGATTTTTAATAGATTTTATTTTTTTGAGACTTCATAGTTCTTCATACATTCCAGATGTATGTTCTTTATTAGACACATGTTTAGCAAATATTTTCACCAAGTCAATGGCTTCTTTCCTTATTCTCTTGGCAGAGTCTTTCACATGCAAAAAACATTAAATGTGATGACGTAAAGTATATCAAATTTTTCTCTTATGCTTGATGCATTTTGCCTTTTTTAAAAAAACATTGATTAACTCTTTGTTATGTATATGCTGTTGTAAGTTTTCTCTAGAAGTTTTAAAGCATTAGGTTTTTCAATAATTGCTAATATTCATGTTAAGACAAGTTTAAATATGGTGCAAAGGGTTAATCAGTGTATTTTATCTGTGTGTTTGTGAAAAAAGGCTGTTCAATTATCTCAGTCCCATTATTTCAAAAGACTATTCTTCCTCCATGGATCTTCCTTGATCTAACAGTTTGAGATTACTTTTGTGAATCCCAAAAAGAGAAAGATTATGTTTGTAAACTACTCTATTCTTCTGGGTGTGACCCACTTTTGATTATACTGGATACAGTTCAGAGGCCTCTGAATAAGATTACTTCATAAAATCAATTTAGAGTTTTTGATTGATTATGCCAGTAAGTCTTAACTTAGGTTGAGTCCCCATCCCCTTGGTGGGCTGATGTAAATGGTCATTCACTCAAGAAGATGTACAGGAAAAGAGAGAGAGCTCTGTCACTTTTTAACCTGGGGCACCAGGGTGAGAAGAGCCATTCAACTGATAGTTTGCAGGTGATTTAGAAAACCCGGAACTACACAAATCCTATGCCAAGGGAAGGAGGAAGCACTGAGAGACAAGCCCTATGCCAACCTACAGCTGAGATTGGGAATAAGCTGGGCCCAGAGAGCCTCAAAGAAGAAGAGGAAGCTCAAGAAGAGAATCCAGGCGGAGATCAGCAACTGTCTTGTTTCACCATGGGGCAACTGACTTTGGTGAGAAAGCAACCTTGAATTGGACTTTTTAGGGCCTTGCAACTGTTAGCTTTTACACCAAATAAATATCCTTTATAAAAGCCAACAGATTTCTCATACTTTGTGTCATCACCCCTTTGGCAGATTAATACAATTTACATCTTTGTTGAAGGTCAATTTAATATATGTGAGTGAATCTATTTTTGCACTTCCCATGTTGTTCCATGGAACTAGATGTATATCGTTTCACCAATATCACATTCTATTGTGTAATTTAGTTTATGATAAGCTCTGTAATCAGATTATGTGTTTTTCAAAGTTATTCATCTTCTAAATCATTGTAACTATCTTAGTTCCTTTGTTTTACCTTTTCATTTGTAGAATCAGATTGTCAATTGCTACAAAAATGCTTGCTTAATTTTAATTGGGTTGCATGAATCTATAGGAAAAAATTGAGATTGCACTTAATTAATGGATTGACTGCTTCCATGTGGTCTGCCTATCAGTATCATCTTTCTTTCTTCCTTTTTCAATCCAATTTGATGACTATAATTCCCTATCTAACTTAAAATCCTGATGTTGAGACCAAGGCATGTATGTATTTTAAGCAAGTTTTCTAGAGTTTCTTATATACATAACAAGTTAGTAGTCTAAAGATTATTATATAAAAGATGTAAGACATGAAAATACTGTATACTACTCAAAAATTCTGAACTTTGAATCTGCCAGATCTCTAATATTCTATTGTTCTATCATATAACATGTTGCAGTATTCTATATGCTGCCACATCTCTCCTCTTAATATACCCTATTAAGTGTTTACCTGATAATATTTTATTCATATCTGATTTCTTGCTTGAAAATCTCATTGAGTTTAAATTTATCTCTCATTCCATCAGATGTGTAACATTCTAAACTTTAAAGGAAAAATAATTTATATTAATCAATCATAAATTCTGTCATATGTAACGCTTTCATATTATTTTATTATATGCATTTTTACTGGATTTTGTAAAAATTAAGCAATTTGTATTCTCAGGAAGAGGAAATTTGATTTCAGAAAATTATTGTTTTTAAACTGTGTCTCTTTATTCATTACTATCAACTAGGACTATAACCTTATGATTAGATTTCTTTTCCAATTCTATTTCATATGTAATTTCCACTGAGGGATCGTTTCTTTAACAGAGGTCAAAGCTCATTCATGCTTTCCTTTTTTATCATGTAGTCCATTATTCTCAAACCGTTCACATGTTTTCTACAGAAAATAAATAAATAAATGAATAAATAACTTCTGATTTTATGTTGAGAAGAGAGTTAGTGTGTTTTCTCTCTGGGGCATTCCCTGTGGACTTCAATAGTAACTAAAGAAGCTAATAAAAGAATCCAAATGCAGAAAACACTTTAATTGAATTGATAGTTCTCTTTTCTAGGTGAGAAGAAGGGTTTTTTAGTACTAAAAATATTTTAGAAACTATAATCCTGACTTCAAACTAAACGTTTCAACACATTAATACCACATGCTTCATTATTTAAATTTGATATTGTTGATTCTAGTTAAATCAGTGCTGCATTAAAAAATTGAACTGCATGTCTAGACCTTCCAGGGAAGATAAAATCTTAGTAGGAAGGACTCTATATATACATAACTAAATAGAGACATAATGAGAAAACTGTTTTAATTTTCTTTATGGAAGATGATAGTCAGAATAGAGGCAGTAAGGTTAGACATTTTATTAAATAGAAAGAAACTTAGCTCATAACCAAACACTGAGTATACACCACTTTGAGTGTGTTTAATTTTTTTTCTAATTGAGGATTAATAATTAGATTAAATATTATTTTATGATTTAACTAAATGATGTAGAACCCACTTTAGTTGGTTTGTTTTTAATTTCATGTTTATTTGTATGCTTTTGTTAAGCTTGATTGTGTTAAATAAAAATAGCTGAGAATGTTATTTCATATTTTTTTAAAACAGTGATTCCAGAATTTAGTCATGTCACTATGGTATTACAATATGATTCAGAGGAAATAACTTATAGTGTGTAGCCAGAGAAATCCGGGCTTGAATCCTGGCTCTGTAAATAACAATGTGAGATTTGTCATGTTGTATTTCTAACAGGGAATAAGTTATCTCATATATACAAGGACTAATATTTTGAGCTTGCAAATAGCTATGTAGATAATGCAAGGTAATGGACACAAAATTCCAATCCATTATTAACCACTTTGTAAAACATGGTACCTGTTATCATAGATTTCCTTCTTCTGAAGTAAAATGTGTGTAAAACTCTTCTCATAGGTGTCTGATACTTTATGTTTGCAGACTATATGATAGTTGAGGAAATGGTTTTGAGTCTTCCTGAATGGTTATGTATGTTTTATTTTAAGTTCAATATCTCTATGTATTTTTTCTTACCTTATCCTGTTACATAGAAATCAGCTACTCATAAACACAGGCAGTCTAATATTCTCAAATAGTACTTAACAGAAATGCCAGTATGAAGATCAGCTTGATAAATTTGATAAATATCAATCTTTTTTCTGTCATGTCTCCAATTCTATGTAGTGAAGTCGATAAATTCTCTAATGGGACAACGTTTTGTATGTTATACCTTCATTCATAAATCACTTAATAATCTATAGAAAGAATCAGAGATATCAACAGTTGTCAGGAAAGTCTATCAGCAAGATTTTCAGGGAAGTTAAAGGAAAAACCACTATTATTTACTGAAATAGCAAAAGCAGAATGTAGAGTGAGTCAAACAGTTCTGTCTAGATAGTAGCAAAAGACAAACAAATGTCATTATGCTGGAATATAATGCCTAAATATGTTGGACCCATTATTGTATTTCAACCACTGAGGCAATCAGTCCAGGTGTCATTACCTCTTTAATATTCCTTTTGTGCGTTTTATGTTTAAACATTAATTTTTTTGGCCATGAATTTTTCTCATTTTTAATACATATTTTTATCAGAGATGTTGTGTGCTTACAAAACAAGTGTCATTATGTGCAGAATTCCCATACATCACCCCTCCACCAAAAGTTTATATTGCTGTGAAATATTTGTTACAGATTATAAAAGAACATCACCAGACTATGACCACTAACTATGGTCCATAGTGTACATTTGGTATATTTTTTCCATACAGCCATTATTATTAATACCATGTATTAGTATTGCACATTTGTTTTAGTTCATAAGAGAATGTTCTCATATTTGTTTGTTTTGTTTACCACAGTCCATCCTCCACCACATGCTTCACTGTGTTATACAGAAACATTCTTTGTTCAATCTGTCGAAAGTGTACATTCAGTTGCTCTCACTTCCATCAGACTGTTGAGGAAACATCACCCAATAAACCTTTGAACGTTTTCCTCATTTCAAAAGAAAAAATCCCATAACTCCCTATTATTGACCATTGCCATTGACATAGTGACTTCTTTGACATTGATGCAAGAATATTACAATACTGCTAACTATGGTGATGCAGTTTTCTTTCCGCATATTCCACATAAGAAACACTATGCTGACATAAGAAAATATACCAGAATTAAAACATTATAGTGTAGAAAAGCAATAACAAGAGATTTGACTATTAGTTCATTATCGCTTTTTGGTGATAATATTTTATTGTTATTTTAGAATCTCTAATAGCAATTATTACATTTTAAAGGCATGGCCATGATTTATTTTTATAGAAATAAGTCTAGAATATGTATCCCAGGACTTTGCAGAAATAATGAGCAAATAAATAGATAATTACAACTTGAAGAAATATAAGTGGACAATTTAATGTTATGCTTTCAAGAAATAATAATTTAAAAAAAAAGAATAAAAGATATTGAACTGTATTTTATGATACTTAAGGTGCAATTTCTTCCATAAAAACTATGTATGCCTTGTTCATAAATATTCCAGAAGAACTAATGGAACAGGATCATTGCCTTTGAAGAAAACGTAAAATGGGTTAGTATGAAATGGGCTTCTTGGAAGAAAAATTCAAATGTATGTCTAAAATCCCAGTTTTAGTCACCTGGGAATGTTTTTAAATTATTTAACTTTCATCCTGATTTTTCTTCTCTAAACTTAATACACTCTTACGAGGTATAAGTGATTACTCCAATTTTAAAATTATGATCATTTAACTAACTTATATTATGCTCATTGTAGGAAATTTCAAACTACTATTCAGATGTTAAACACCACTGTAACGTATTTGGATACAGAAACCTTGATATTGATTTTTTAATGAATTTTAAGAAGATATAATATAAGGAAATGTAGTTCTAAATTTAACCGAAAACAATCCACTTAAATTTGTTTTATTTTCTAAGATGACAAATTTAGGTAACAAATGAATGAAACCATGACCCCCCTTTATATATACAAGGAACTGCATCCACCTGGGCCCAATTCCTCATCAATGTCTTTCCAATCATTGACTATGTTATCAATGTCCTAAGAAGCAGACATGGGGATATGATTGGGTGAACTGTATGTCACCAGACAGTGTCTTGCAAACACATACATATAAACTGAGGCGTCAGAGTTACCATAAATTT
>JAQZBX010032967.1:14181-25705 GCA_029593785.1 Cabassous unicinctus | reverse complement strand
GGGGGGGGGGGGGGGCGTGTTTCCCAGCCAGGCTCGAGGAGCTGGGGTGAGCAAGGGCCTGTTGATGGGGAAGTGGGAGGCAGAAAAGGGTAGCAGGGCCGTGGGTGTCACAGGGGAAGTTTTCAGCTCGGTTTTCTCTATGTTTCCCAATCTCTGGACCTTACCTCTTGAATTCATCCATTCATTTATTGAGTACCTACTGTATGCCATACCCTGTGCTAGGCAGTGGGAACCTAGCTGTGAACAAGACACACAAAAACCCATGACAGTAATCAAATAATCACATAAATAAATAAAAAAAAATTCAAAATTGGGCCACAGCCACACATTATCAGGGAGTGGCCCAAAAGTCAGGGCGATTTGACCCAGAGGAGTAGGAGAACACTTCTTGAGGAGATGGCCCTTGAGCTGAGACTTGGAGGTACGCATGACCCTGGGGGAGCAGTCTGGGAGGAGCACTCCAGGTGAGGGGGTATCAGCATGTGCAACGGCCCTGGGGCAGGAGCAAGCTCCCAGCCATCTCCTTCTTCCAGGTCTTGCAGCTGTGCTGCTGCCTGTAGCCCCATCCCCTGGTGGTAGAGTTAGACAGTTTCATTGTCAGGTATTCATTCAACAGATTCAGAAAAGCCCCTCCCGTGTGCCATGGCAACACGGCCATGACTTTTCTCCACCTAGGAGGGACAGAAACAGTGACTCAGGGCTCTTCTGATGGGCCTGACTCTGTACCAAGGAAGTCTGTCATGGGTGCAGGTGAAGAAGCTGAGGCTTTGAGCGGTTAGCTCCCGCAGCAGCCCTCTCTGGGCCTCAGTTTCCCCATTGGTCGAGTAGGTGGAGGTGGAGGCTGCCTAAGGGTCCTTACCTGTTCCCAGCGCGCCCCCCTCTCACCCCAGGATCCTGTCCTGCCCCCAGCCAGGACCATGGGCAGCAGCAAGAGCAAGCCCAAGGACTCCAGCCAGCGGCGCCGCAGCCTGGAGCCTGCAGACAACGCGCACGGCGGCGGCGGCGGCGCCTTCCCCACTGCGCAGACGCCCAGCAAGCCGGCCTCGGCCGACGGCCACCGCGGCCCCGGCACGGCCTTCGCCCCCGTGGCTGCCGAGCCCAAGCTGTTTGGGGGCTTCAACTCCTCGGACACAGTCACCTCCCCGCAGAGGGCGGGGCCGCTGGCTGGTCAGTGGGCCGGGCGGGGGGGAGGGGGGCGGTGCTGGGGGTCCTTGCGCCTCCCGCCAGGCGGGACTGTGTGCCCCGGGGCAGGGGCGCCCCCTCTGGGCTGGGGTCTCCCCCTCTCACTAAAGGGGAAGAGGCTTTGGGTTTCTTGGCCTGGGCACTGTTGGGAGTTTCCCCGAGGCAGTGCGTGGCGAAGAGCTTTGTAAACTCTGAAGGGTGGTGCACACTTAAGGACTTGTGCTGATCCATTGCCTTTCGGGGTGAATCTGAGGCACGGTGTAAAGGGGTCTAGAGGCGTAGAACTGTAGGACCACCCCAGAAGAGGGAAACTGAGGCCCAGAGAGAGAGCGGGCTGTAGGTCTGGAGGCTGCTCAGGGTCAGTGTGGGACCCAGGTCTGAGGCTGCTGCCTCCTGGTCCAGGCTGTGCGCCTGTGTGGTCGGGGGGCTGCACTGGCGGTTCAGGCCGTGCTGGGAGGGGCCCAGCTCCAGGAAGGCCTGGTCCTGGGGGCTGCCCGGCGCGCACGTGCTCCTCTGCGCCCTCTGCTGGCGCTGCCGCGCATGGCAGCCCCAGGCAAGGAATGCTTGTAGAGCGAGGGAGACAGGGTGGGCGATGCGGTTCCCAGGACAGCTGGGTGTAGATACTCACACCAACGTGCGCGCTTACACGGGTGCGCTCAGATGGAGCCACCCACAGAGGGCCCCCCCCCCACACCGTTAGCAACTCATTCAAAGAAACCCACAGAGGACACATGCGTGCTCCGCTGGAGACACCGTCACAGACACAAACACACAGTGCACCCGGAGACACGTGCTTGGGGACACATGGGTGGGCATGGATCCCTAGGCACAGACACATGCCCAGGCGCAGATGTACAGATACACAAACCCACACATACACATACCCTCATGCTCTCTGATGAAGGCACACGCATCACTGCACGTGCAGGGCACACGTGCAGGACACACACGCACGCTCAGCCTCACGTCGTGATGCCAACAGACTCCCGTGCACAAATGCACTTAGGTGCTGTGAGAACACACGTGCACACAGAGACACACGCTCGGGTACAGGGACAGGTGCGAGCTCCCCAGACAAACTCACACCCATGGGAGACAGACAGACCACTAACACACCCCTTCATTTGTTCAAGAAACATTTGCTGAGCCCCTGCTATGTGCTGGGAACACAGCGTTGCATAAAACAGGCAAAACGTCACCCTCGGGGACTGTGCTTCCAGGGAGGGAGAGAAACTACACACAGGAGTTAGAAGGTGACCCGTGGGGGCAGGGAGGGGGATGCGGGGCCTGTGTGGGGAGTGGAAGGTGGCCTTTAAAACAGGGCGGGGGAAGAGAGGGCCTCTACGAGGGACACTTACTGGAGCCAAGATCTCCCGAGACACAGGCCCAGTTCACACACAGAAAGGCAGTCACCTGCTGGCTCATTCGTCCGCAGTTGCTTCTTTAGCACCTACTGTGTGCCAGGCTCTGGGGACAAAACAAAAGTGACTGTTCTTGGGGGCTTCTGGATCTGGGGAGTACCCTGTGCCACAGAAAGCCCAGCAGGCACACACAGATGTGCCCCCACAGGGATGTGACAGACACACGGACACACGTGGACATGCATGCGTGCCCCCACATGACCACGCCTCCAGGCCAGGCTCTGATGGTGCGTGGGAGGCCACCCCTACCCTGCCTGGGTGCAGGGTCCTCCTGTCCAACCCCCTCTGACACACCCGCCCCTGTCCACAGGTGGGGTGACCACCTTTGTGGCCCTCTATGACTACGAGTCACGGACAGAAACTGACCTGTCCTTCAAGAAAGGGGAGCGACTCCAGATTGTCAACAACACGTGAGTGCTCCCTTGCCCATCACCCTCGGGACACCCCCCCACCCAGCCTGGTGTCCCTGGAGACAGTTTCAAGGCCAGAGAGCAGGGAGGTGGGTGGTGGGCAGAGGCTCCAGGATGCCGCCATAGGGCCCGTGGGAAAGATGAGGCAGGCGGTGGTTGCTGGCCTGGGGCTCTGGGCAGGGTGTCATGGGGTGGGGGGTTGCCCAGAAACTGGAAATGGGGCTGGGGGGAGGCATAGAGAATGGGCCAACACTGCCCAGACCCACAGAGGGGCAGTGGGCAGGACAGAACTGGGCCCAGGACCCAGGGCCTAGAGTGGAGGCTATGCCCACGGAGGCGCCCGCGTTAGTGACCTGGGACCCCAGGGCCTGGGGCAGCCTGTGAAGCTGGAATTCTCCAGCCCTAGGGGGCAGCCCATGTTGGGAGGGTTGGAATGAAATATTCTATCTGAGAGGGGCCAGACTGGGCATGGGGATGAGATGCTGGGATAGGGTGGGGAGCACAGGGCACCCTGGGAGGCATCTGGTTCACCTGCAGGAACCCCAGCCTTGGGAGGGCAGACTAGAGCCAAGCTGGCCTAGTGGGGCATGGGGGCCCCCTGCCAGGCTCTGGAGCCCCTGTGGGCAGGGCAGCAGGGGGCAGTAAGGCAGTGAGGGGGTGATGGGCTCCAGCCATGGGAGAGGGGCCCTCTCCGCCCCCATCTCCTCTCTCCCCCTTCCTTTTCCTTCTGTGTGGCTGCCAAGGGGAGGGGGACCGGCTGAAGCTTCAGGCCCTATGCCCAGGGATGGGGCAGGGTGTGGTGGGGTGGGGGCTCTACCCGGGTGTGGCCGGGGCTTGTTCCTGCTGTGTGGGAGCTGCAGGCAGAGGATGGTGCAGACCCCCACCTGCAGCATTCCTGCCCTCGGCAGTGCCTGCTGCCCCCCTCCAGCCGCAGGAACCCCCGTTTCCCCATCCCCTGGCCCAGGCTTGCTCCCCCTGCCCTCTCTCAGCCTTTCTCTCTGCTTCTCTCTCGTGCTGGCCCTTAGGAGGAAGGTGGATGTCAGGTGTGTACGCACTGTGTGGGCAGCGGGCTGGGTGGGGTGGGTGCTGCCGTCTGCATGTGCTCTCGCAGCCCAGTGGTCCTGCCTGTGCTCTCTGGCCCCCTCGGCTGCCCCTCTCCTCTTCCCCCAGCTTCCCCAGCTTCCCCCCTCCCACCACTGCTAGTTTGACCAGGCCCCTGACCTTCACACTGGGCTGAGGTGGGGGGTTCTTTCCATCATCCCTTTCACTCACCATCACACCCCCTCCCTGTCCACCTTCCTGCCAGTGCACGCCCTTCCCATTCTGCCCTGAGTCGGCCCACGTTGAGCGCCAGCTGTGTGCAGAGCCCGGCGTGGCCGGTGGAGAGGGCCTTGTCCATGCCCTCAGGATCCAGCCCGGGCCGCCCTAGTCCAGGCCTCATGGCAGGCAGAGGGTAGGGCTGGTCAGCTCAGCTGTTTGGAGCCCCTCTGTGTGCCCCTCTCTTGAGGGGACCACCGGGTCCACAGGGACTGGGAGGTACAAGCAGGTCTCCAAGGAAGAATGGTAGAATGGTGAAGTCGCCTGGCAGGTGGAGGTGGTGGAAAGGCAGGCCCTCTCAGGAAGCAGCTTGTAGAAGGGTGGCTGGCTGGAGGGGCTGGACGCCTTCAAGGCCGTGGAAAGGCTGGGAGACTTGGGGTGGGGGCGGGGAGTAGAATCGATCCTGAGGGCCCTGGCTGAGGAGGTTGGACATCTCTATCTGCCCCAGTCGCATCTTGCTTGTTCATGTCTCCTTTCCCTTGTGCATGCTGTTGCCTCTGCCTGAAGTCCTTTCTCCCATCTGTGCCTGGCGAACTCCTGTGCATCCTTCAAGATCCAGCTTGGGAGGTCCTTCTCTGTGGGGTGAAAGGGCACAGAGGTGCTGTTCCAGGCATTTTTACCTGTGTCCTTGCATTTACTCCTTGCTGCAATCCTGCAGCAAGTCATGGGGGAGGGGCTTGCCTCCATTTTGCAAATGAGGAAACTGAGGCTCAGAGACGTGAGGGCACTTGCCCAAGATCACACAGCTACCAAGTAACAAAGCCAAGATTGGAGCTTGGGCAGCAGCTCCCTCCCCTCCCTTCAGTTGTGGTCCCTGGGGGCAGGGCTTCCCCAAACTTCTACTCTCTTGCTAGTCCTGGTGCAGCCCCAACTATTTTGTCACTAGCTGTTTGCACCTGCCTCCCCTCTCGACCTGGGAGCCCCTCCATGGCTGCTCTCTGCACTGGCTCACTGCTGGGTCCCCACATCACCTGGCACTCAGCACAGGGCCGTGCACTAGGAGGACCTGGCTGGTGTTGGTGAACGGGATGAACGAGCCACCACGTAGTGTCCTGTGGAGGAGCCGAGGCCTGTGCTGAGCACACTGAATGGCAGTCTTTTATTTACACAGCCCCCCAGCCCTGTGAAGTGGCAACTCTTATTTGGTCCATTTTGCAGAGGAGGCCCAGAGAGGTGAAATGACTTGCCCAAGGTCACACAGCTAGTAGGGCAGAGCTGGGGTGGGTAGGTGGACCCCTGAAGGAGGAGGGAGAGGCCATGCGGGTGAGGATGCACCAGTGACGCCCTGGGAGGCCCACACTGACAGGCAGGGCCGCTCAGGCTGGGTGGGGAGGCAGGAGAGGGCCAGGGACCTTGGATTCTGTGTCTTGCCGCTCGAGTTGGGAGCAGCCCCCGTTCCTCCCTCTGTCTGCCCAGCCCCTTCCCTTCCTTCTTCCTGCCTTCCCGGTTGGCCTGGGGGATGTTTGGCCAGACTTGGGGCTGCCGGGAGGGCCGCAAGTACCAAAATGAGACCGGTCTGTGGGAAACCTCTCGGTGGCCCGAGGGGGCCGTGACTGGGGGCCGGGGTGGGTCAAGAGCCCTTAGATCAGGCGCTCGGCCGCTCCTTTGTCCAAGTGTTTGTGTGGTGGTAGAGTTGGGGGGTGACTGTAGAGGAAGAGGAGGGACGAAGGGATCTGGGGGGCTCAGTGGAAGATGGCTCCAGTCCTCACCCAGGGACGCCCTGCTCATCCTCCCATTTGTGCTGAAGGGTCATTCTTGCTGAGACCGCACCCCCCACCCCAGCCACCCTGCCTGAGTGGGTGTCTTCTGGAGTCTAGCCTGCGAGGCCAGGGGCCGTGGGGGCGGAGAGCCTGAGCCCGGGCCCGCCTGCCTCTGGGGTTTGGCCAGGGCTGGTCAGGTCGGGTCGCCACCAAGGCAGGGCGGGGCCCTGCTCCTCAACCTTCCTGCCGCTGACCCAGGGTCCCAGGAGGCCCACTGAGAGCTGAGGTCTGCCTGCCCTGGACCCACTGACCTGGCAGGGCCCCTCCTGGATCTGGCTCCCACTTGCTCCCCGAGCTGCCCTTTCTTCCCTCCCAGACCTCCCAGTTCTTTGGGGGAGCTCTCCAGTGGGCACTGTGAGGCAGCAGCACTTCAGCCTTCCCTCACCCCCTTGCCCCCAGGCACTCCTGCCGCACTACTCACCACAGGGCAGGGGCCACCTCCGCGTTTCGGAGCCTCTGGGGACCCTGCCCCCTGCCCCCCTCACGTGACCTGCCCTGGCCTCACCCTCTCCTCACCCCCCAGACCCCAGGCCCCAGGCCTCAGGTCTTGGACACTTGGCCAGCGGTGACTCGAGCTGCCTGGGCTCCAGACGGCCTCAGCTCAGGGGCTCTCAGCCTGGCGGCTGGCCCTGCCAGGCCTCTGGCTTTTCCACAAACCCCAAAGCGCTCCTCTGCCCAGCCCCCACAGACCAAGCAACTTAAAAAGATTAGCGCCCCAAAGCAGTAAAAGGTCCTGGATCTAGCAGCCTGCACTCCCGATCTGCATGCCAGCCTGGATGGCGCAAGGATTAGGGCCCCAAAAAGAGGCTCCTGAGGTTCAGAGAGGGAAAGTCTGTCGCCTGAGGGCACACAGCTAGTGAAAAGCAGATGGGATGGAAAGGCACATGTGGGAAGGTGAGGGGTCAGGCAGGGAATGTGTGATTCCCTTCCTTCCTTTCCCTCTTCCTGCCCATCTAATGAGGATCGGGTCCCAGAGATCGTGCCGGATGCAGTAAATCTGCCCAACCTGATTAATGCTGCTGTTACTTCCTATACCGGACTCTGGTTGGCGACTCAGCCAGACTGGACTGGACGGGGAAGCTGTGGGGATGCTCATGTGGGAGCAGCCCTGGGCCCTTAGCTCATGGAAACGCTGGGGCAGTATTGAGCCTTCTAGACCTTTGAGGTAGAAAGACGGGGATGGATGTCTCCATTTCATAGGGAGGCCAACTGAGGCTCAGGTGATAATCACAGCAATTATCTCAGCTTGCCGGGAGCCCAGCTTGATACTTTGCCTGCAAGGGAGATTCTGTGAACATTCTTGCCTTTTTACAAATGAAGAAACTAAGGCTGCACAGAGAAGGCAGGGCACTTGCCCAAGGTCACACAGCTAATCCTAGTTGGCGCCAGGGACTGAGGTGCTTTGTCTTTTAAAAATGTTTTGGAGGGTGGGGAAGAGCACCATAGTGATACAGAGTTCACTGATTTTCGTTTTTTAGGCCAAATTAAGGAACTAATAGCTCAGGAGTGTTGAGTACCTACTATGTGCTGGGCCCCATGCAGGGCATTTTACATCCTCTTGTTTAGTCCTCACAACCCCCCTCTACCCTCCAGATGAGGAAACTGAGGCACAGAGCCAGCAGGTGGTGAGCTGAGATGGCACCCGGGGCAGTCTGATTCTGGGCCCATGCCCTCGGAAAGCTCTGAAGCCGGAAGCAGGCCAAGTTGGACCTCGGGTCCTTCAGTAAGCTTATGATGCACCCCATCCCGGAGCTTTGTGAAATACAGCCCCAGCCTGGGCTCTGAAATCCCCCGCTTGCAGAGGGGCTGATGTCGAGGAGCTGGAGGCTCTGCTGGCCAAAGTCTGGGTAATAGCAGCAGGGCAGTGGGCCCCTTACTTCTAGAGCCTTCTAGGGCACTGCTCAGCCGGTCTCTGGGTGCCTGCTCCCTGTGGGCTTTCCGCTCTGAGTGGGTGGCTTGGGAGCTCTCCAGGGGATGGCCAGCTCGCAGACTCTGGCTTTGTCAAGCTGCCTCATTTCGTGGCCTCTGACCTCAGTCCTCAGCCTAGTGCCTGTCCCCTGACCTCAGCCCTGCTGCTGCTTCATCTTCCACTGGCTTCCCTGAGGGTCTCTGAGCCTCTGTGAGGCCTAAGGGAGACTGCGGAGGTCCAGGAGACCTGCTGGGGGCACTCAGGGGCTCTGGTTCCCCTCACTAGGGGCAACTCACTGGTCCTCTCTGTGCCTCATTTTCCCCACTGGTGAAATGAAGGCTTTGGACTGGAGGAGCTCAAAGGGCTGTTCTCTGTGACGTGAGTCCTTGCTTTGTAGTTTGGGACAAGTCCCTGCCCCTGTCTGTACCTCAGCTCTACAATAAAAGCTCTGGACTGCTCCTGCCTAGGTGCTGTGTGCCCTTGGGCTGGTCCCTTGACATCTCTGAGCCACATCCTTGTAGGTTGGGGTCTTGCCTCCCTCCCTCCCAGGGTGGCCTTGAGGGTCCAGTGGGACAGACACAACAGGGAGATGGATGGAGGTTTGGGGTGTCCAAGGGCAACTTTCCTTGAGGTGGAATTCGCTCCTTCAGCCAGGGTCTGCCTTCTCCCCCTGAAGCCTCCATGTGAGCTTTGCTCATGCAGCTCCGACTGTACTCTCTTTACCTCACTCCATCCAGAAGGGACCCTGCACCTTCTCATTCAGCCTCGGCCCACTTGGCCAAACCCCAGGGTCTGGGGTGTTCAGCTGCTTACTTGATAGGTTCTCAGAGAGCCCCAGCCCTGCATTCTCCTGGCCTCAACTTTTCCATCTTCAAAGTAGCTGGGGAATATGGTCAGGGGCAGCTCAGAAGAACCAGCAGCAGGGACTCGAGTTCAATTTCTGACTGTGGAACTGGCCAGGGCCTTTCTCTCCCTGAGCCCTGGCGAGGGCCAGGTCCTGCTTGCTGTACATCTTCCCAGGGTCGTGGTGAGGCCCCAGGCAGCCTTGGATTGAGACGAAGCTAGCAGGCTTGGAGTCTGGGAGTCGGGAGCCTGGGCCTCGCTGTGTGACCTTGAGCAGAGGCCTTGCTTCTCTGGCCTTAGTTTTCCCATCTCTACCTGGGGGTGGGAGGGGGCTGGACTCTTGTTTCCCAGGCCACCCTGCCCATTGACCTCCCCTCACCCTCGTGGACCCTCTCCCAGTCCCCTGTGGCTGCTTTGGATATGAGATGTGAGGCCCTTGCTGGCTGCTCCGCCTGCCGTCCTCCCCCCAGCACTGCCTGGCTGCCCCGCCCCCCGCTCTCCCTCACTCTTTTGGCCTCTCTTTGCCTCTCACCACCCCCATCTCTGCCTCTTCTCTCCTCTCGGGCTCTCGCTTTCTCCTCCCTCCTCTGTGTCTCTGGACCCCCGCTCCAGCCAGACCTGGTTCACATTCAGATGGCTGCAAAGGTACTTCCGCCCCCTCCCCACGCCCATCCTGGCCCAGGGGACCCGACTGTTCCGGGGAGCTCCTCCTGTCCCTGCCACCATCACATCCTCCTCCTCCTTGTGGGGCAGTTAGTGTGGAAGTGCCCTGGGCACCCGCCACCTCAGCCCCCTCTGGTGTGACTCGCTGTGTGACTTTGGGCAAGTCCCAGCCCCTCTGACCTCAGTGTCCCTTTGTGGATGGGCAGGCTGCAGGAGGAGGCTTGTCGTTTTCAGCCAGTGAGGTGACCTGACCTGTAATTTGTGACAAAGGCAAACATTGCTCTAGTTTGCAGGATTGGGACCTGGATTGCCACCAGGCCCCAAAAGAGCCACCCCCTGCCTCCACCCAAGTCTCACCAGCCCCTAAGGTTGGGCCTCTGAATCTAAAGACTTGAGGAGGACTTGAAGATCTAACTTGACATCCATCTTGGGAAGAATCTTCTCTCCTGTTACAACTTGCTTGCCCCCAGAGACAGGGAGCTCCCTCCCTTCCTCTCAAGGCAGCTCTTGGCATCATGAGGCAGCGTGGTCCATCGAAGGACAACAGATTACTTCCCATCCCAGGACTCTGTCCTTGTGGTTTCCGGCCTCGGGCTGGCCAAGGTCATTTCTGCCACAGTCCTGAACAAAGCCTGTCTGAGCAAGCTTTGGCAAAGAGGCATCTGGGGCAGGGAAGGGATGTGTTCCAGGCCAGCCCAACCTGGCAGGCTGCATGACCTCCAGCTGGTCCCACTGCCTCCCTGAGCCTCACTCTGCCTCAAGAGCCCCCCAGCACAGTACCTGTGAAGACTGCAGGTCCCCGGGCCTACCACTGACAGGCCCCTTCTCCTTTATTTCTTTCCTCTGCCCCTGCTCAGAGAGGGAGACTGGTGGCTGGCCCACTCGCTCAGCACAGGACAGACGGGCTACATCCCCAGCAACTATGTGGCGCCCTCTGACTCCATCCAGGCTGAGGAGTGAGTATCGTCTCTGGCCGCCTGCCTGTTCCCCATCATTAATGGGGCAGAGCTTCTCTCCTGGGCTGGAGTGGGAGGTCTGGCTGCCCAGGGCCCTAGCCACCTCCCAGGGAGAGGTGCTATGGGTGGGTGGAAGCCTGGCACTGCCAATACTATTCTCCCCGCTCCTGCCCCAGGTGGTACTTCGGCAAGATCACCAGGCGGGAGTCAGAGCGGTTGCTACTCAACACGGAGAACCCACGAGGGACTTTCCTAGTGCGAGAAAGTGAGACCACGAAAGGTATGAGGACGCCTGTTGGCCAGCTGGAACCAGGTCTTTTGTGGGTTGAGCTGGGTTTTGCAGAATGAATAGGAGTTTGGTATGTGGCATGGGGTGGGAAGAGCCCTCCAAGTAGGGAAAATGGCAGGTTCCGAGGCAGGAACATTGAATTTTCTGGGGTGGCCAGAGGTGCAGCAAATGAAGCTCAGCCTCCCTGGTCTCTGGGACAGGTCATCCAGAGATCTGAAGGTCACACAGCAAAAGACTTGTCCCCAGGGTGCTGATCCAATGGGTCCCTCTTCTTTCCCTTCCCCAGGGGCCTCTGGGGATGGACTGGGTACCAGGACCTGGCTTTGTCTTGCCCCCAACAGTTCTGGTCCCAGCTCCTCTCCTGGCCCCCCCTAAATTAGAGAGTGCAGATCACTCCCTTTCTCTCCAGCCCCTTGGAAAGTGGGTGGCAGGCTCCCTGTCACCATGGCAGTGGAGCTGGGCCATTTCCTGTGGGCCTGGGGCTCTGTGGGAGCCGGGAGCCATGTCACGCATGTGCATTTCTGAGCAGCTGTGTGGTCGTGTGCGCGTGTGCTTGCCGTGCGTGGGGCCTGAGGAGCACATGCCTGTGTGGGCCCAGGCGTGCCTGCACGTGTGGTCAGGGGTTGACCTCGGGCTCAGGCCTGCGGCTCCATGTGCACATGGCCTGGGCCATCCGCAGCAAATCACAGCTGCGCAGGTGCAGGCTTTCCAGACCCGGCACGGGGGTTGAGTTCCAGTGCTGTGCCTGACTTTCTGGGCAACATGAGGCCAGTC
>JAQZBX010032967.1:0-14081 GCA_029593785.1 Cabassous unicinctus | reverse complement strand
TCCTGCCCACCATGGCCACAGCCTCAGCCAAACACCTGTGCCTGCTGAAGCCTGGGGCCAGCTGCTGGAAGGCAGGTCAGTGCCGAGAGGGCCCCTGTAGGGAGAGCAGAGAATAGAAGCAGTTGGGCCAGGGACACACAGCCGCCTGGAGCCCTTCTCAGGCCCCCAGCACAGAGTATTGGGCGCCTTCTCTGTGCCAGGCCCTCTTCCATGTGGTCTCGGTGAGCACTCCAGCAGCCCTGTGAGGACCCCCAGGGAGGCCCCAGAGGGCAAGCAGCAGGCCACCGTCAGACAGCTGGGATGCACCCCCAGGGTTTGGAGGTCTTGCCAGGGCCCAGGCAGCATGGCAGGAATCCCCAGTCCGATTTCATCCACTCCCTCGCCTTTGTGGCTGCCCCAGAGCTGGGTGCTGGGATTGGAGGGACCAGAGCACAGGACAGTGCTTGGGGTGGCACCGATGTTCCCCCTCCCCCATCCAGCTGTGGCCCATGGGGGTCACGGCTCCTCTCGGGCCCTCCCCGCAGGCGCCTACTGCCTCTCGGTGTCAGACTTCGACAACGCCAAGGGCCTCAATGTGAAGCACTACAAGATCCGCAAGCTGGACAGCGGCGGCTTCTACATCACCTCCCGTACCCAGTTCAACAGTCTGCAGCAGCTCGTGGCCTACTACTCCAGTGAGCACCCCCAGGCTGCAGGGGGCCGGGACTGGGGCTCCGAGGAGGGGGCGTGGGCTGGACGCTTCCGCTCTCCTACCATGCTGGGTCTCCTCCTGCCCTCCCTCCGTGCGCCCTCTCCCCGCCTTTCCCCCACTGCTGTCCCTCTTCCCTCCTCTCTCTTCTGTCTTCTCTGCCCCCCACTTCCCTCTATTCTCCTCCCACCCCTCTGCCCCTCCTCCTTCTCCCCCTGCAGCTGGCTGGTGAGGAGGGGGCTGCCCCCTAGGAGCAAAGGAGCATGGGAGCGGGGAAGGGAGGGGGCACAGGATGGTTTGTCTCTGCAGCCCTAGGACTGGTCTGAACCGGTTCCTGAAGGAGGAGGAGGGGGCAGCTGGATGGATTGCAGCAGAGGGAGGGGGGAGAGCAGCAGAGGGGGCTGAGCGCTTTGTGCTCAGTGCGGGTGCGTGTGGGCTGTGTGTGTCCAGGGCTGCCCGGGCAGCCCGCGGTGTCACGGACTCTGCACCCATGTGTCGGGTCTGTGTTTGTGGTGTGAGGCCACGGCCTCTGTGTACAGATGTGGCCTGTCCTGAGGTCACCAGCTGCTCCCCATCCTGCACCTTCTGCTGGGCCTCCTGCTCCCTGTAGGATCTGTCACCACCCTCCCTCCCCACGGCCACCGTAGAGTTCATTCTGAGCCTTAAGTCTGATCGAGGTGTCTTGTTCCCCTGACCAGAATCCTCCAGGGGCTACCCTGGAACCTGAGGATAAAGACCCCACCCAGCATGGTCGCCGAGGCCCTGGGTATCTAAACCCTGCTTGCTTCCCTGCCTTCACCTGGTGCCCCTCTTCCCCCACTCACTCCCCTGCAGCCCCTCTGGCCTCTGTTCAGCTCCTCCAACTCAGCAGCTTGTTCCTCTCCCAGGGCCTTTGCACAGGCTGGGCCCTCTGCTTGAAGTGCTGTTCCCCCACTCAGATCCAAGCCCAGTTGCCACTTCCTCCATGAAGCCTTCCAGGACTCCAGCAGGCTTCCTGCTCTCCCACTCACAGCCCCACCTAGCTCTCCTCTGCCACATTTGAGGTCTAAGAAGGTGATTAAGGGAAATTGAGCTCCCCCTGGATTGTGAGCTCCCCAAGGGCAGGATTCTACCGGACTTATCCCCAACTGGGTCCCTGGCACCTGCCTAGGTGGCCACCCCTTAAAGTCTGATGAATGAATGAGTTACCCAGTGAGCAGATGCATGAGGCAGTGTGGCCTGTGTGGAGTGGGTGTGGATGCACAGGTATGGGTGCCAGGCTTCGCAGAGCCTGTTTGCACACGTGTAGGCCTGCACAGCCCGGCTGAGCAGAAGGCCACAGGGTGGGGGACCTGTTTGAACTCCATCCCCTGCCTCTGTCTTCAGAACACGCCGACGGCCTGTGCCACCGCCTCACCACCGTGTGCCCCACGTCCAAGCCGCAGACGCAGGGCCTGGCCAAGGACGCCTGGGAGATCCCCCGGGAGTCGCTGCGGCTGGAGGTCAAGCTGGGCCAGGGCTGCTTTGGAGAGGTGTGGATGGGTAAGGCTCGCCCCCTGCGCCTCAGGAGAGACCAGGGCAGGTGTCCAATCTGGGTGACAGCTCAGGGCCCCCTTGGCCTTCATTCTTTTCTCCTCTGTGAGCCTCAGTTGTTCACAGTGGGGCCCTATTGTAAATGTGGAAATCCCCCCACAGTGGCTGGCACTGAGTTGGGGTGTAGTTCCCCCCCATCCCCGTACTAAGCGGGGAGGGTGAGACTTGCCACAGCCGGCCCTTCTGGAGACCACAACCTGTGGCCCAGAGCTGCTCAGGGCAGGGCTCTGAGGGCTCCCCGGGTCCCTGCTGTGTGGCATGGGGCAGGCAGCTGCTCCCTGAGCCTCGGTCATCTCAGCTCTAAAATGGGCCGGGTGATACAGGACCCGCCTGCAGGACTGTTGTGAGAGAATGTGGGCCCACGTTAGCTCTTAGCCGTGGAGAGAGAATCCCAGCTCGCAGAGGGGGTTGCTGGGAAGCTTAGGGCCTGGTGTGCTCTGGGCTTCTTAACAATCTCCCATCAGAAATAAAAACAACAACAACAACAATAACAAAAAACACTCTCCTGTCTAACCGCGGATAAATGGCAAAACTGTCTTGGGGAGCGAATACCTCTCAGCCTGAGAAAACCCAGGCCCCTCTCCCCCGACTGGTTTCTGCTGACCCCGAGGAAACACAGAGGTGGGGGTGGGGGTGGGCATGGCACAGGTCAGCCAGCAGCTTCAGCCGGGACCACGCTTTGCTGTTTGCAAGGTCGTTCCCTCCAAGCCACCGTATCCCCTCGATATTGCTGTCTCCACTTTTGACCTCCAGGAGGGGAAGAGCAGAGAGGGCTCGGGGTGGGAGGCCAGGACTAAGGCTGGAGGTCAGGCCAAGCCAGGGGAAGAGCGGTGCAGGCTCTGGGTGGGTGACAGGGGAGCGGGTGAGAGGCCAGCTCCACGGCCCAGTGGCAAGATGGGGGCTTGAGAAAAACCCAGGCAAACCCACAGTGTCAGCCACTCGGATGGCTGCACAACGCCTTCCTGGCTGGAGTGTGCAGCGATGTCAGTGGGGCGTGCTCTCCCCCTGCCTCCCTGGTAATCCACTGGACTTGGGAAGTGCCCTGTACAGATCCCCAGGGTGCTGGAGCCTCAGTGCTCCCATCAGGGCCCAGAGACGGAGAGGAACAGGCCAGAGGTCCCTCACCAAAGGAGCCTCGGGCCCGGCTGGGACCAGAACCCAGCTTAGACACCCCGGTCTAGAATTTAGGCACCCCAAGGCCCCCAGTGAAAATAACAGATACTCAGACAACGATAGCCTCTAGTTATTTATTTACTGAGGCTCAGAGAGAGGAACTGATGCGCCCAGTCTCACTGCTGGCAGGAGGCAGAGGAGGGAGCCGGAGTCTGGCTGGTCTTCCGTCCAAACCCTCTGCTTAGCGGAGTCTGGCTGCCTTCCTCTTGTTCCGGAGGCCTCGGCAGACCCCACCCTGGTCCCTACCGGTACACAATTCCATTTGCTAAGGCATGTGGCACCTTCGATGCCCTGCTGAGAGGTTCAGGGAGGCCTGAGACCACCCAGGGTGGGGGGCAGTCAAGTTAGAATTGTGTTCTCCCATCTCGCGGGCCGAAGTGCTGCTTTTTGGAACATTCCTAATTATCATAGTCATAACAGCAGCTACTGTTTCTTGAGCATGTACCGGAGACTCCCTTCATCTTCACAGCCCTGGGAGGAGCCATTACTATTAGGCCTGTTGTACAGATGAGGAGACTGAGGTTCAGAGAGGGCCCCAGCCTTGGCTGGGCTTGTCACATGGCTAAGGGGGCTAGAGCTGAGCTTGGCACCCGACAGGCGGTTCCAGGTCCCTGTGGGATAGGGGTAGGGCTGGGGCCTCGGCTGAGCTGGCTGTGCCCCTCCCACCTAGGGACCTGGAACGGCACCACCAGGGTGGCCATCAAAACCCTGAAGCCAGGCACGATGTCTCCGGAGGCCTTCCTGCAGGAGGCCCAGGTCATGAAGAAACTGAGGCATGAGAAGCTGGTGCAGCTGTACGCGGTGGTGTCCGAGGAGCCCATCTACATCGTCACGGAGTACATGAGCAAGGGTGAGGCCTGAGAGGCGGGCCAGCACCTCGCTGGGCTGCCCTGTCCTCCAGAGACAGGGATTCTCACCACAGGGTGGGGGTGGGGGGCATGCTTTGTGGCCCCCAAATTTGTAATGTACATCTTTGGGGAATGGAATAGAATCAAATGCTCATGTCAGTGGAAAGAACCAAACCAAAGATTGCCTTTTTCATTTCATTTTGTGGGAAATGATTTCCCACAATGCATCCTGTCCACCAGTTTGCTAATTTTCTAAAGCTGTTTGCCATTCTGGGACTATAAGAGAATCCCCCCGCCCTGCCTGCTGAGCCACATCAGGGCAAGTCCCTGGCTTGGCCTTTACTTAATTTTTAAATTAATTAATATTTTTAAAAAAATTCTCTTCTAGGGTATATAATTTAGATACGATAAAATACACTCATTTCAATGAGTTTTAACAGATAGATGATCTGTGATTTCCTTACCACAATCAAGATCTAGAACATCTCCATCACCAGGAAGTTCTCTTGTACCCATTTTCAGACAGTATCTCCCATACCCAGGGGTACTGGGGGTGCCCCAGGCAACCACTGATCTGTTTTCCATCATTATAGATTCATTTTGCCTATTCTAGAATTTTACACTGTAATCTTTTACATCTGAGATTCAGCCACATTGTTGTGTGTGTCAGTACTTTGTTCCTTTTTTATTGCTGAGTAGAATTCTGTTGAAGGATGCTTATCCAATAACCTGGAGATGGATATTTGACTTGTTTCCCATCCTGCTTGCCCGTTGAGAGACAAAAGCCAAGAGACTTTATTCAGAGATAAGTTCCCATAAAATCTGCTGTGCTTGTTAAAGCGAGGCTGGCCTGCTTGGGAGGACAGGCTCCAGGAACCACTGCTTCCTGGTTCGTGGAGAACAGAGCAATGTGGGGCAGGGGTTGGAGCTAAGCTGAGTCTCTGTCTGCTCAGGGAGTTTGCTGGACTTTCTCAAGGGAGAAACGGGCAAATACCTGCGACTGCCTCAGCTGGTGGACATGGCTGCTCAGGTGAGTCAGCCCTTCCCGCATCCAGGAAGCCTGCTTTGATTGCCCCTACAATCACTGATCTCTTCATATCTATTACTGGGACTACTTACAGGGGCTGTGGGTGGCGATTCTGGGCAGAGGAAAGAGCCCTTGCCTGGGCATGAAGTGTCATTGACTCTCTGTGGGACCTCAGACTCAGTTTTCTTCTATGTAAAGGTCATTCAGTCACTCAACAAACATGTTTTCATGCTTGCTGTGGGCAGTTCTCAACAACCATTTTTCATTTACTCCTTACCACAGTTAGGAGTAGGAATGAATATTATTCCCATGTAACAAATGAGAAAACCAGGGTTCAGAGAGAGGAGTCGGGGCAGTGGGCTGGGCCTGGTGCTCTGCCGTGTCTGCGGGGCAGCTGGGACTGGTTATCCATGGTAACCCCACCTCCCTGGCTACATCTTGTTGTGTTTCCCCTTTGTCCTTTGTCTCCCGTCCCTCCTCCACTGAGCACTGGTCCTTTTTATGCACACAGTATTTATTGCACACTGATTTTGCTTGCCTGAAAAAGTGTAGGGGGCAGGGAGTTTGGGTAGCTACCCCCACCCCAGGAATGACCCCAACCCTGGGCTCGTGACTGTGATCCTGGGCAGGGTGTGGGGTGGCTCCTGAGCCAGGCTCCCGGGCTTCTGCCTGCAGATTGCCTCGGGCATGGCGTACGTGGAGAGGATGAACTACGTCCACCGGGACCTCCGCGCGGCCAACATTCTGGTTGGAGAGAACCTGGTGTGCAAAGTGGCTGACTTTGGGCTGGCTCGGCTCATCGAAGACAACGAGTACACAGCCCGGCAAGGTGAGCAGGGTCCGTTGGTGGATGCCGTGTGCCCTCGGGCCGGTCACGGCCCTTCTCTGACCCTCAGTTTCCTCATCTGCCAAGCGGGGATGAGAAGGATACCTGTCTGGCAGGGCAGTTGTAACATTTTGCTGAGCTGCCCCCTGACCTTTCTCACTCCTGCAGGTGCCAAATTCCCCATCAAGTGGACGGCTCCAGAAGCTGCCCTCTATGGCCGGTTCACCATCAAGTCGGACGTGTGGTCCTTTGGGATCCTACTGACGGAGCTCACAACAAAGGGACGGGTGCCCTACCCTGGTAAGATCTTGGGTCCCTGAATCCCTCTACCCTAGTGGCCTTGGGCAAACCATACCCCCTCTCAGGCCTCAGTTTCCCCACTTGTATAAGTAGGAGCTTGAGCATCTGGTCTGAGGCTCTCCCTACATTTGGGGCTCTCAGCCTTGGAGATGGGACTTGTCCGCAGCCACACCCAAACTATCCTGGGCAGAAAGTCCTCTGTGGTCCCTATCACCTTCTCCACCCCCCTCTGGAATCAGGCTCCTCATGCCTCCTTCTGCCCACAGGGATGGTGAACCGCGAGGTGCTGGACCAGGTGGAGCGGGGCTACCGGATGCCCTGCCCGCCTGAGTGTCCCGAGTCCCTGCACGACCTCATGTGCCAGTGCTGGCGGAAGGAGCCAGAGGAGCGGCCCACCTTTGAGTACCTGCAGGCCTTCCTGGAGGACTACTTCACATCCACCGAGCCCCAGTACCAGCCTGGCGAGAACCTATAGGGAGCAGGCTGGAGGGCCAGACTGGCTTCTCGGCTGGGATCCTGGGCCGGGCGGCCACTTACGGGGCTCTTGCCGTCCTCTACTTGCCCACTGTGGATCCTCCCTCTGTGGGGCTGCATTGCCAGTGACAAGGCCCCTCTCCCTTTTATGGCATGGAAGGGCTTGGGGGCCTGGGGCAACCCTTGAGGGTGGGGTCAAGGCTGCACAGTGACTGTCTCCCAGCTCCTGCTCCAGCCACATGCCTCCTTCCTGCATTCCCTCCTTGACCTCTGCGGGCCTCTGAGTGAGGACCTGGGTCGAAGGGCTGGGGGAGGGGGAGTTTCTCCCACCTGGACCTACTCCACACATATGGCGCCTTTCCCACCTCCCACACCACTCCAGGTCTGTCTCAAGAGCTGGCCAAAGAGCCTTTCCAAAGAGGAGTGATGGGCCTCTGGCCCTTGGCCTGCCCGTCCCCCTGCCCTTGGCCATTTTTTCCTGAAACATCTGTTGGTGGAGAACTCTGGGCCCAGACCCCTCTGCCATTGGCTCCCAGGCTGGGCACCCGAAGGCCTAGCCTGACTTGGTGGTGGGTGGTGTGGGACCCCCTCAAACCCTGCCCTTCTCAGACTTGATGGACCCTTAGAGATCTTCAAGTCCTTGCTCCCATTTTACCCATGGGAAAACCGAGTCCAGAGAGGGGGTGCCATTTGCCCAAGGCAAAACAGTTCAGGATTGTGGCAGGATTGGAACCTGGTGCTCCCTCTGTCTTCCTCAGGAACCAGTGAGAATTGTCTTTGGAGGCTTCATGGACAAACTGGGGCAGCCCAGGGAACAAATGGCCTGAAGATGGGTTAGAGATAGCAGAATCTTCTGCCGCTGCTCTTGGCTGCAGATCTCAGCCGAGCTGTTGTAGGGAAGGGGGTGGAGGTGGGTATGGGGCTGAGCTAGGACTAAGGGGTGGAAGGTGCAGGGAGACAGGCCTCAATCAGAATGTGTGACCTTTAAGCTAGCCAGCCATGAAGAGGAGTGAGCTCCTAGGCTCTGGAGGCAATCAAGCAAACATAGAAGAGCCAAGGGACTGGGAGGCCCTGGCCCTTTAAGGTCCTCCTTTCCCCGGTTTGTCCTATGGCATTTCAAAGCCTGGCCCCTGCTCTTCTCCACAGGGCAGCAGCCCTGAACTCACATGTAGGGAAAAGGAGTGCCTGGGCTGCGGTAAGATCAACGGTGTGACCTTGAGCAGCCCCTGCCTCCTTGTCATGTGGCCATGGCCTCCACAACTGCTCAGCTCCTGCCCAGACCCTGTGGCCTGGAATCCCACAGTCCAGCCCTGGGAACATGAGGAGCCCGTTTGGGACCTAGCTGTGCTGTCCAGTCTCGGTGTGTGATGGCCCCTCCCTGGTTTCAGAGGGCCCATATGTAAAAGGGGCGCCTGACATTTTGTGGGCATCCTGCCACGGGCCCTTGTGTGTGTGTCTGTGTGTGTGTGTGTGTGTATGTGGGTGCACGTGTGCGTGCCTCCATGTGTGTCCATATTTAACATGTAAAAATGCCCCCTGCTCTGTCCCCCAGACACGGACATTTCACCCATGGCCCCATCATAGCAATAACATTCCCACTGCCAGAGTTTCTCGAGGCTGCCAGGGTTTCTTGAGCCAGCCAGGCCCTGCCAGTGGGGAAGGAGGCCCAGCGGTGCCTGCCTATGAAATTTCAACTTTTCCTCTCATTCATGTTTATTACCAAGTCAAATCAGGGCTCGCTCACCCCAGTGGGCTCTCAAATCTCCCTCTGACTGCCCCAGGCCCTTTGTACAGTGTCCTAATACGGTTTTTTTTTTTTTTTACACAACAGTGTTTTGTAGATTTCAGATGACTATGCAGAGGCCTGGGGGTATCCCCGGCTCTGGGCAGGGCCTTGGGGTCCCGCATTCCACAGCCCAGGCTTCGGAGGGAGGGACCCGCAATTGGTTGGTTGTAAATACTTTGCATATTGTCTGATTAAACACAAACAGACCTCAGTGTTTTGCCAAGGGTTTATTGAGTGTCTACTGTGTGTGTGTGGGGGGTGGGTGGGGGGAGGGGCCCTTTGTCCCCAGAGGTGGCTTTGTCCTGGTAGTACTGGTGGCTGGAGGGCTACAGGCAGATCTGAGACAGATGTGTAGGATTGAAGCCGAATGTGGGAATGTGGCAAATGCCGGAGGCAAATGGTGGCTCTCCATACAGGGGACTGTCTGGATGGAGCTGCTGGTGTGGTCACTGGGAGATCACAGATGTGTCCAGAGGACACAGCTGCATGTCTGCTATTTTGTTTCCTAGGGGTCAATGAAAAGTACCGGGACACTCTGGAGAAAAGTCCAGAGACCCTTCCCCTGCCCTCTCTCATCCCCCACCCCACTACTAAAGGACACAACTTGGAAAATTGATTTGCAACATTCTATACAAAGATACTTGTTTTGCATCAGATTACACATCTATGAGTGGGTTATCACTGGCCTTAAGAGCATTGCTTAATTATCAAAAAAATTAACACAATTCAAAAACCGGACATTTCTGTGTTCAGTATTATTTTCACAAGAAAGAAAGCTCAAACACCATGGTGTCCAGGTCAAAATGGGCACCTGGAGACCCCATGACTGCGTGTATGTCATGGGTACAGAGATAGGAGTATGGATACATGAGTTTGTGCCATGTGCCCTCGCTCGCGGGAGTGTGTGCCTAGATGTGTGTACCTTTGTGTTCATGTGGGTGCGTGGGTGGCCTCATGGCTGTGTTCACAGGTGTCTCTGTGGACATGTGTTCAGGTGGTCTGTGGGCTCATGGGGGTGTGTGCCCAGATGTGTGAACCTGTGTGTTTATGTGGGAATGTGAGAGGTGAGTTGTCTTTTTGCTCATGGCTGAGTGTGCACAGATGTGTGCAGGATGCCCACCGATCCCGGTGGTTCAGGAACCTGTGGGGTTCCATGTGTGTAGCTGGGGTGTGGACGTGGGGGGGGGGGCGGCAGCGTGTGCCCAGGTGTGTGCGTCCGTGTGAGCTCGGGGAGCGCACACATGGCGCTGGCCACTCCCAGCTGGGTCCACGTGGGCCCGCGGGCGCGAGGACACGAGTGAGTGAGCCCGCCGGGGGCGCGCCCCAGCCTCGGCGGGGACAAAGCGCTCGCCCGCGCGCCCACGTTGGGTCGGGAATGCGCATGCGCGGGCCTCGGTTGCGGGTCGCCCTTCGCCCCTCGCGGGCTTCCCGGGCCGGGCCCGGGGGAGAGGCCGGGCCGGGGGGCGGGTGCTGCCCGGGCAGAGCCGAGGAGGCCCCGCCCTGCGCCGGAGCCCGTGTCCTTCCTTGGCGCTCGCGGGGACTCTCCGCGTCTGCTTCGCTTGGTCTGCCTGTGCCTCTCCAGCTGTCCCCAGCCCTGCTTGTCTTTTTGTCTCTGGCTCTGTCGCCTCAGTTTTCTGTTTCTTTCCATCTCCCCGCTCCCACACACACCTTTTCTCGGTCTTCGTCTCTGTGTCTTTCTCGCTGTTGCTTGTTTCTGGCTCTTTCTCTGAGCCTCCCTGCCGCCTCTCTTTAAGTTTCCCTCTCTCTCCCTGCCCATCTGGCTCTCTGTTTCTTGGTCTCTCCCAGTGAATCTCTTTCTGTCTCCCTGTCCCACCTGCAGACACCTGTCCCTGCCCCCACCCTGCCACTGAACCAGCTGGTCTCTACTCAGGAGGACTCCCGCGCCTCCTGCCTGGCACGGCCTCCCGCCTGGCCCACCTCCTCCCAGGCCTTCGCCCGGCTCATGCCACCCTCGCCGCCACCAGCTCCCTGTCAAGACCACCGCCTGCCGCTCTCAGCCCAGAACCCTGCCCTGGCTCCCCACAGCCCCAGGAGGAGTCCCCGAAGGCCTCCCGCCACCCCTGCGGGTGCACGCTGGGACCCGCAGGCCTCCCACACCTCCCACGGGGGTTGTCAGGATGGTCCATGCCCCTCGCCCTCTAGAACGAGAGCGTGAGGGACCGGGTGCGATTCTCAGTAATGAGCCCAGGTCAGGAGGGAAGGAGAACCCGTCCCTGCTCCCTTCTGCCTCTGGCTCCTTTTCTACTTTCGGCTCCTGCACTCTGGACCTCCGCTCGGTTGGCTTGTGCTCGATCTCTGCATGTGAAAGAGGTAGAGACAGAGACAGAGTGGCTGCCTCCCCGGGGCCACCATCTGCCGACCCTCAGTCCACTCCTCCTCCTGCAGCCCTGTTGTTTCCAGCCCGCTCTGGGGGGGTACAAGCCCCTGGGACCCTGCACCCCTACTACCTTCCCTGGTCTCAGATGGTTTTGCTTTTATCCTGCAAGCAATTTTTCCTTATGAAAAAGTAAGGTCTTTCCCCCTTGACAAAAACCATCTATGTTCCTTCCAGCAGAGTAGGAAAGAGACAGAAAAGCACAAATAAAAAAAGTTTAAAAAGACGTAACTCCTTACCCCATTCCACCACATGGAGAGGAGGAGGCACAGCCCGGATGTCCTGTCTCCCGTGCCTTTCCTCTGCATGTCTGTGGCTCCTCGTCTCTCTGTGTGTGTCTCTATCTCTCTGTGTCTCTCCATCTCTGCCTGTCGCTCTCCTCTGGGTCCTCGTTTTTTGGCTCTCACTCTGGCCCTAGTCTTTCTTTTATCCATTGATACATAAAACTCTCCCTGAAGACTGACCCTGGGCCCAGCCCTGCCATGGTCCCGTGTGCACGTCAGTGTCCTCACACTTGCGTGTGTGTCTTTGTGTTGCTTGGCTCTGGCTTTCTCCCTCCTTTTCTCCTCTAACCCTTGGAGGCCCCTCTGACCCTTGCCCTTCTGATGTGTGCAGTGTGTGGGATGTGTGGTGGGTGCGGCATGGGCCAGTGTGTATGGCAGGTGTGTGGTGTGTGTGTGCATTGCTGGGGTGTGTGTGTAGGTGTGTGTGGTGTGCGTGTCCCTGCTCCCGCTGTCTCCCATGCTGTGGCCCCCAGTGACCTCTTTGTTCACACTCTGCTCCTCTCCTGCCCTCTGTCTCTTTCCCTCCCTCTTAAAATCCTCCTGACCAGACTGTGCTGGACACACACACACACAACACACACACAGTTCCTCGCCTGCATTTTCTCTCTCTTTTTTTCCCTTTCTTCTCTCTGGGGCTCCAGAAAGCTGTGATTTTCAAAGAGAGAGGGGTAGGGGGACACAGAGACAGAGACAGGGGGAGAGAGATGGGGAAGAGACACACGAGGAGAGGTGGGGAGGCAGGATGTGGGGCAGGGAGGTGGCACGCCCTGGCTGTCTGTCTTAGTCCATCCCGCTTCTTGCTTTCCCCAGCCTTCCCTTCTCTGGGGATCGTCCCACCCAGTGCCCAGACTTGGGCTTTCCTGAGTGAGCCTTGTGGGGTCCTGGGCCTGGGCCTCCCGTCAAACTCTGCCTGTGTGTCCATCTGTCTGTCTTTCTCCTGCCTCCCTCTTGCAGTAATGTCATTAAGTGCCCCTCTCTTGCTTTGATTGTCCCGTTCCCATTGTGGGGTGTGTGTGCCCACACATGTGCCTGGATCGCTATGTGTGGGTCTGTCTGTCTGTCTGTCTCTGCCTCCCACCTCTACTTTCTTGGGGTGTCTGCCTGAATCTCCCTTTCCCTTGTCCCTGGGGCTCCTTGGACTTGGTCTCTGGGGATGTTTGTCTCCTCGCTCCCCCACCCTGGCTCCAGCCTCAGCCTCAACCTCTGCCTCCTGGACAGCTTCCCTGGTGGCCACCCCTCGGATACTTCACCCCAGGCCCCCTGAACACCACTCCCTCTGCAGAGGGCCCCGCGTTCAGCTGCCTGGGTGCTTGGGCCACAAGCCCTGGGTGGTCAGCCATCTCTCACCTCCACGTGGCCGTGGCCTTTTGTTCCCTCTTCCCACCTCCTTCCCTGCTCAGACTCTTGGCTTTGGCCAGAAAGAGCCTGAGCTCCCTCGCCTGCCATTCTAGGTCTTTCCTGGGTTCAGCCTAGAAATCCCACCTCCTCTGGGAAGGCCTCCTGATCGCCCCCTTCTCTGGGATCTCTTGTCCCTAGTGCTCCCTGCAGGGGGGTCTGTCCTAAGCCTGGCCTAGCACCATCCACCCCCAGGCTGAGCACCCAACCAGGGGCACACCATCACCTTTGTGGCCCCTAGGTGCTTTTCCTCCATGGGCCTCTTTCTCCATAAGCAGGTATTGAAAATTATAGTTCACAACTGCATTAGTACAAAGACAAACCTAAGAATATTACATATTAAAACTTTTTTTTGAGCTAAGAGTTTAATATTTTTCTTCTAATTTTAAATGAATTAAAGCATTTGCTGAGTGCCTCTCCTGCACCTGACCTGGGCAAGTGTGGTTCCTGGCAGGCTGTGCGCCCTGGCTGCCGGCCTCCTCCTCAGCGCCTTCTCCATTCCGCCACCCAGAATCTGCCTTTGCCTCTCGTGTGAGTACGTCAAAGGGAGACAGAGTGTGTGTGTGTTTGTGTGTGAGACACCCCCACCCCCCATTTCTATCTCTCTGCATCGGACTCCCTGTCTCTTGTCTGTCTGTCTCTTTCACCCTAGTAGGTTTGTCTCTTTCTCTGGGCTCCCCCCATTCATTCATTCATCCCCCCAACAAAGATGTGTCTGTGTCTGCACAGGGGGTGGCTCTTCATCTGTCCCCTGCCCTCCAAACTCCGCAGGTGCGCTGGATTTCCGATTTCTCTCAGCTCCCTCTCCTTGCTTGCCCTCCTTGCTATAGCTCCAGTTTTGGGGGTCACTGCCATCAACGGGGGGGGGCGTGTTTCCTTTCACTTGCTTGGCTCTTCCTAAAACACTCATCATGGAGCAGCTGCTCCGGCCCAGCCGCATGCTCGTATGTGTGTGTGTGTGTGTGAGAGAGAGAGAGAGAGAGAGAGAGACAGAGACAGAGATACACACACACACAAAGAGACAGAGAGGCCCCCTCCTGCCCACCCACCTGTTCCCTCCCTGTCTCCCAGTGCTGGTGCTGCGTGTGTGGCATTTCTGGGTACAGGAGGTCTCGCGTGTGCTGCATGCTTCCCTGGCACGCTGCCTGCCCCGGCCCCGCCCTCCCTCCCTCTTGAGCACTCCAGGTGTGCCTGCCCCCGCCTGCCCTCCCTTTCCCCGCCTCCCCCCTCCTGCCCTCCCTTTCCCCGCCTCCCCCCTCCTGCCCTCCCTTTCCCCGCCTCCACCCTTGGCTTTCGTGTTGCACATTCATCCT
>JAQZBX010032966.1:0-25598 GCA_029593785.1 Cabassous unicinctus | reverse complement strand
AAAAAAAAAAAAAAAAATTTCTTTAGTGATTTCATACAAAATTTAATGAAGAATACTCTGTTAACATTAAATTGGCATCAATAACAAATCTAATTATACAATAAACAATCCAGTTTTCTTGTTCATACCATCAGTTAAAAGTGGATCACTTTAGCTGGATTGGTTTCATTAAATCTAACAATATATGTAGTATAATTTAAGGAGTCAATGTAAATACAAATAAGTTATATAACCACTAATCAATATTTTTTCACATGAATTTTCAATTTTTATCTCATATGTAAGATATTCATAACTTTTCTTCTCAGTTTATATAAACAACTGAAAAATATAAGACTCAGAAATGTATTGATTTGGTCAGAGTCATACAGTTAAAAAAAAATAGAGTGGAATTCAAATCAATTACTGATTCTTGCTTGGATGCTCATTTATTTCCCCAGTGTGGCCATTGATCATGCAAATAAAATACATCGATCATTTATATTCTGAATTCCCCCTAAGTTTTTTTTTTTTTTTTTAATTTTAATCCATAGGTAGAAAATATTATGAAGCCAGCAAATGTAAAGGTGTCTTTACTTCCCTGCATATTTGAAAGGCAATTGGACTTGGAATAACATTTACATTCACAATATTTTCCTCCTCAAACCTGTAGAGTTGCTGCATTGCCAATTAATATATATATTAGGGAAATTCTCTAACCCAGTACAATATTCATTTATTTCTTAGTAATTAATGGATGTGGCAATTTATATAATTACTCTTTTAATATAAATCAGCTATAATTTTCCTCCCACATTCTTATCTCTCCCCTTCATTTTCCTATATTTTCTATTGCTCAGAAAATTATTTTAAAAATAATCTTTATGTTTTCCAAAGACCTCCCTTATTAATATTACACAGTTTCCCATCATCTTATGTTGTCTATTCCTTTTCATAGAGATTCTATTTATTTTCATCCCCTTTACTTTCTTACATTTTCTTCTGATTCTTCTAAGAAAAACCTCTTGGAGATTTATGCTTCACAATATCAACACCTGTGCCATGGATTTTAAAATATTTTAATAACACATATAAATTTTTTTCTTTTCTCTCAAAAAGAAAAAGAATATATACAAAAAAAAGGATGCTAAAGAAAAATTGTTTTTTTAATATCATTTCCCTTGGTCATATTCCTTGCCCATTTGAAGATGATTGAACTAATTTATCATATTAATATATTAGTGTTGGCATTCAGGAACTGGGTCGGTGAAAACGGTGCCACGGATGAGAAAGAAAGAGACAAAGAGAAGAAAAAACTGGGATCAGGGAACACTCCGTCCGATATGGAGAGAAGAACCCAGCCACCTCACAAAGTGTGGCTTTTATTTCGGCTTTAGAACAAAGGAAAAACGTGTGAGCATGTGCAAGGGTAATAGATACTTGACAGTTACATCTTACTGAAATCAACAAGTCTTAAAGGTCAATGGCTCAGTTCTTTGTTACATTTCTGCAATTCACAGGTGTTGTTTCAGGATGTTTCCCCACCCAGCTCCTATTAGCATGAGACTGGAGGGCTTGTTTATTGCACTTCAAGGTGACCTGCTTTCTGTCAGTAGTCAAGGCCTTTAATTGAACCTCCATCATATTAGGATAAGAAATAACAAAATAACATTTCTTTTCCAAATGCAAAGTCTTAAAGCCATTCACCTAATGGCATTCCACTGGAAAAGCATAAGATTGATTATTTTTTTCATCCTGCATTTCCACATTCTGAATAAAGGTAATATAATTAGCCCTGTAACAGAAATATCAGCTACCAACAGGCCCTTCTATACATATTACCTCCTGCCTATAACACTTTGTGCTGAGGGGTGGGGTGGGGTGTGGGGCTCTGGAGACCTCAGAGGACAAGTATGGCTATTCCTTTGTCTTTGCAGTTTAAATATTCTACTAATCAGACTCCTTTATTAAATAATTATTTCAGAGCATCTTCATTTGAAATTTAGTTGAATATCTTTTTGGCAAATAAACCCAAATTATATACATAAAACCACTTTTTACTCCTCTATTTCTATAGAATGTCAATAAGTTGTCTGGTCACCATGTATAATGAACACAAGTAAATTATGATTAAAATTCACCTTCAGCCTCGGAAGTGACTACTCAACATAACTGTGACCTTTTCTTTAGTTCAGAATACTTTTAATACATAAATGCCCCTATGCAAACAAATTCCCACATGTGAAGTTGTCACTTGAGTCTTAACTCTCCACATCAAGCTTTCTGACATTTATTTTTTGAGGGAGTTTTTTACAATCATCTTACAGTTAATAGAGCTTTCCATTACAACTCTACGTTTACTCTTGCCTAATGCTGTTTAGCATAGTGAGTAGGGAAATTCAACTATATTTTTATTCTGATAATATTTTTGACGCCATCCCTTTTTCATGGCCTTTTTCATCTCTGTATTTTTCAGAATATAGATTATGAGATTGAACATTGGTGCAATGACGGTGTAAAATAGTGCAAGTATTTTATCCTCAGGGAAAGTGATAGGTGGTCTAAGGTAGGCAAAGATTGAAGGTCCACAATGATGTGAGACACACAGGTGCTCAGGACTTTGCTTCTTCCCTCAGCTGAGTGATTTCTTAAGATGAATATTATAATGATATAAGAACCAAACAAGAGGACAAAGGTCACCAAAGCAACCATTCCCAAACTGACAACTACAAGAGCACCATTAATATAGATATCAGAACAGTCAACTTTCAGTACAGGGAAAATACCACAATAGTAGTTATCAATTTCATTGGGGCCACAAAAGGGCATCCAGATTATCATAGAAAACTGGGAGCAAGAATGGACAGCCCCATCAGCCCAAGCAGCTAAGACTAGGAAACTGCATCTTGTCTTATTCATGATAAACATGTAGTGGAGAGGTTTGCAAATGGTCACACAATGATCAAAGGCCATGACTGTAAGGATGAAGATTTCAATCATTCCAAAGAAGTGCCTCAAAAAGACCGGTAACATGTAATCACTGTAGGATGTGGTTTTTGTCCCCACAAACAAGTCACCAATCAGTTTGGTTATAACACTGGAGGTATAGCAGATGTCCATACAGGATAAATGGCTGAGGAACTATACATGGGTTGTTGAAAAAGAAGGCTATGTCAAATGGAGACAAGGATCAGAAGTTTTCTCACCAAGAGGACAACATAACAAAACAAGAAGAGCACAAAGCAAAAGATTTGTATGCTCTTATCATAAGAAAGCCCCCCCAAAATGAATTCTGAAATGTTCCTCTGAATTTCCATATATAGCATTTATTCTATATAATGCACTAATAATTTAGATCCTGAGGAAAAAAGAAAACATGCATTTGGGTGAAAATATTTACAGTATGATCATAAACATATAAAAATTCTCAACAGAGCATGCATGTAAAATCATATATTATCACTGAGTATATTTGCTCCTGGGAATCACAGCTGATTTTTCTAATTGTTTTTATTTTTCCAAATACTCTTTTGTTGATGACACTAAAGATATATATTATTCAGTTTTGAAAATAATACTACTTCCAAAAATAAAATGTTCTATTACTGCTATGTATAATATTTATGTAACAATGAACATTAATTGAACAATGCAGGGAATTCATTTTAAGTTTACTTTTCAAAGGCATTCTTTATTCATAGCAGACTTTTCTTTTTATGACATGTTCACTTTCCCTAGCATGATATGGATCACCTCCCTGAATTTTCTGCATGCATATAATCAAGAAATGTGGTGTATAACACAATGAATCCCATGGTAGAAGATGGACTGTGATTAACAGAACAAATATAACATACTCTCATGAATTAAAACAAGTATATAATACTAATACAGGGTGTCATTAATATACCAAATGTAAGATAATGGCTATAGTTAGTAGTGATGTTTTGATGATGCTCTTTCATAGTTTGCAACAATTGTTTGACAACAATTGATGGTGGGGTAATTTAATGGAGCCCTGTATGATGATATGCATCTTTATTTTGTTAAGTTCACAACTTATACTCTATACTTATATATGTTGCAAGTAAGTTTAAAAATACTAACTGAAATGCACAAGCATGTTGAATTCAGCACAATTTACAGGTTCTGTTAGAATAACTTATAAGCAACAAAAGTTAAAAAAAAAAGATGATGTTAATTAATGTAACTGTAAGACAAATATTGTGGTCAGGATATATACAGTTGCTACCTGTTGCAAGAATTATACAGGCATTTGATTATATTATTTTCTTGATGATCAAGATAGGACTTCCACAAAGGCAATGTCAGATGTACTTCAGAGGAGCTGCTCTTCTGTATGCTATTCTCCCCCCAGAGATTTGGACTTAGGTAGGATGAGGCAAGTTCTTGACCTTACTCTTAGATCTGGTGTTTTTGCCAAACCTGTGTCCCCTAGTCAAAATTTTAATTATTCAGAACATTTTGAAGCAAGAATATGTATAGATTAACAAATCTAATATCTCCCAACTGTGAATCTGTATTACTGATAATACTTGAGCTGATTTTAGATTGTAAACAGATATGACTTTAAAACATGAGCTTTTTCAAACTTTCACTGCATTTAACTCATAAATAAAGAAGGAAGGCATTATGAAGTAAAAAATATGTAGGAGTTACAAATACAATATAGAAAGAATTAGAAATGATGAGAATTAAATAATGTGGATGATAAACCACTATAATCCAAGCTCTGTCTATACACCATTATACTTTTGATGATATAGAAAGAAAACTGACCATCTAGATGTTTCCAATATTCAGATGTTTGACATCTGGTGAAATGATGCATCTGAAATATGGCTAATTTTTTGTTATTTTTATATTTGCTATGTAATTTTTATATAGAAATTGTCTTCACATCTAAAAAGCTGTTGGATATTATTAGGGGATGATAATCATCCATAATTCATTTGGACAATTTCTATACCTTATTCCCAGCAATATTTTAGGCAATTTACTTTCTATTAATCACTTGTGATTACATTTTTGCAAGGAACAAATAAGATTATTTGATTTTCCCCATTTACACTAGCTGTTCTTACTCAGAGAATTCTTTGGAGTGCTCTAAATTTTAATTTCAATATCTATTAAACTGCATTTAGATACATATTCAGGGATTCATGACATTATGATAAGAAATATCCTGTGAGGTTAAGTGCTACATGATTCCTGATTATACAACTTTTTCTTATCCTCTTCTTTCTTTGAAAGGATTAGGACTTAATTTGTCCTGCAAACAAGCACACACATCCCCATTCAAACCTTAAGATGAAATAAAAACAAAACAAAACTTCAAAATACATCATAGGAAGGCAATCAGGACAAACAATGTGGATTATCATTGGTTAGTAACGGGGGATTTCTGGGCTATATTATATCACTACGCTGTTTGGTTTGGTTACTTGGATTGTACTTTGCATTGTGATTTCACTTTATTTTTTATTATAGAAATTGTGAGTTTACATAAAAATCATGCAGAAAATATAGACATTCCATATAAACCCTTATTATCAACACCTTGTATTTGTTGTGTGTTGCATTTGTTACAATTTATGAGGAAATCTTATTATACTTGTAGTAACTTCAGTTCTTAGTTTACATTAGAATCCACTGTGATGTACAGTCTTCTTTTTATTATTTTTTTCTAATGACATGTATACATTCTAAAATTTCCTCTTTTAGCCATATTTACATATATAATTGCACTTATGTTCAAATGTTGTGCTACCATTAAGCAGAAATGTGAATTACACTTTTTTAGTGTTGTTTATCAATTCTCTTTGATCCTTATAATGAACTGTCAACATTGAACAACTGGATAAACCTATAGTTCAAGTATGGACACAAAATATCCACATTTGTATTGGTGATATCAGCATGTACCTTACATAAATGTACTTTATACCTGATTCTGATTAAGTAGACAATTTTGGGAGAATGGTCTTTTAAAAGGTGAGAGTGCCTTCAAAGTTTGGCAGCTAGAATGGCACTGACAATCTAAAGATTTCCATTATTTTAAATGCACAAAATCCAAAAGTTCAAACCCTGTTGATAATATACAATCAAAGCTATACTTTGTCAAATAATGTTTTTACTCTTTCTCAAACTGTGATACGTCCCATTTCATAATTTATTGGCTTAAATTAATGGAAGGAATGCTAAATCTATAATAATACGTGTGATTATCAGCACATCAATTCTGGATGGCCTTCATGATAGTTTCAAGTTGCTCAGGAAAATGTTGGGTCACAGACTGACACCTCATTTACACAAAATGTAAGCCTATAAATGAGTGGTTCAAAGAAATCTAGGTCAATTCTCAGAAAATACCTTCAGTGTTGCATTCCATACATTTCCAGGACAAAAATTTCAATGTTTACAAAGGAGAGTGAAAATTTAGTTACCTCTGATACCTTCCTGGATTTACAGAGAAGTATGTATTCATTCCACAGGACAGTGGTCTAGGATGTTAAATGCCGAGGCATCTCCTTAACACGTAATCATTTACAAAAAGACGCAAAAACATTCTGAATTATCTGTTAATGCTGTATGTGCATATATTCCTTGGAAGTCACATCTTATATGCTTAAGCCTGAAAGAAATATGGTCTGGAAGAGCCAAATATAAACTGAGAGGACAACAAGAGAATTTTTATGATGCTGAAAGTTATAATAACTTGTTTTGCCAGAAGCAATTCTTAAAAGATCCTCACCAAACAATCGTAACCAGTTGTTGAAGGCTATATTCCTCAGTCCTCCTGGGAATTTTTAGACTGAAATTTGTTTTCCAATTTTGCATTAGTCAGGCTCCAGGTACTGTGTCTCTAGAGAGGAATACTGTTATTCAGATCCAGAGAAACTCAGTAAATTCTGTCAGCTCTAGCTATTCTCCTCTTCTAAAGAATGAAATGGAATAAAGCAAATAGATGCAAATTGTCTGTTAAAAATTAAGTCCATGATGCTTCCCCACTCTTCTCCTGGTCCATTAGTCGTACCCAAAAGCAATGAACTGTCATTGCTGAAATGGAAGGTGTTTTAATTTGAATGGCTGCTGAAATCAGATACCATGAAATGGGTTGGCTTTTAACCATAGGAATTTATTAGCTTGCAGTTTTAAGGCTGAGAAAAATGTCCAAATAAAGCTATTATCAGGATGATGTTTTCTACCTGAAGACTGGCTGCTGGCAACCATTGGGACCTCTGCCAAAAGGTGACATACATGACAGCAGTATCTAATGGTCTCTCCCTTCTCTTCCAGGTTTCCTTGCTTTAAGCTTCTTGCTTCTGTGGTTTCTCTCTCTTATAAAGGGCTCCAGTAAGAGGAGTAAGACCCATCATGAATGAGTTGGATCATACCTTAACTAAAGTAGCTTTATCTTAAGATCCTACTTAAAATGTTTCTACACCCACAGGAATAGATAAACTTGAAGAACATGCTCTTCTGGAGTATTCACAGTTTGAAACCACTGTACTACATCATTTAGACCCCAAAAGGACATGTTCTTTCCATATTCAAAATATATTCATTCCATGACAATATTTCAAAAGCCTTAAATCATTTCAAAAACAATGTTTAGTGTAAAGTCTCATCAAAATTGGTTATAGCTGTGGTCTGTCCTGGGGCAAAATTCCTTTCCACCTATGGACCTGTCAACCTTAGAGAACAAGTTATCTGCTTCTAATACACAAAGGAAGCACAGCCATAAGATAAACATTTCCGTTTCCACAGGGAGAAATTGGAAGGAAAAGAGTGGTCTTATGTCTCAAACAATTTTGAAAACTTGCAGGGGCAAATTCCTTTAGAATTGAAAATCCATTTAAAAACATATTTTCCTGGGGTACATACAGTTTCAAACCACCACAGAGTGTTAGGTTGTAGCTATGTAAAAGAGAATAAGCAAAACAAATTACAATTAAAACAAATTTCCTGCTCCCGTTGTTAAGGAGGACTAGGACCAAATTTTTTATTGAAAATGTATTAGAGAGTTAAAGGCAGTTAGGAAACAAAAGCAGTCCTCTGTTGGGGGTGATGTTGTATGAATATAACTATCATGGCCGTCTATACCTTCTCCTTCTTTGTCTTCTCCTTCTCCTTCTCCCTAAGTTGGCGCCACAAAGTTCCCGCGTGCGGGAACAAGTTCCCGCGCGCGGGAATAGTCACCACGCCTAGCAATTCAAATTATCCAATCATGTATCAACACCTAAACCTTAAGGCATTTCCCTTTTCCCTCCCCTTTCCCTGTTTATAAAAGAGCTGATTGTAACCCGCGCGGCAGCATATAAGGAAGAAGCCGCAGAGAAGCCATGTTAGCAGAATAAAGAGCACAGTTTTTTGTTTTGTCCGTGTCTTTGTCTCAATCCTTCACTGGATAGCTCGGAGTCTCTGTTGACTTGTCCCATGGCCCGGGACAGTCCTCTATTCTGATTAATATCAGGCAATTTTTTTCCTGAGTAATTATAGAATTATAAGGTATATAGACTCAGAAATAACTGCAGTAAAATTCAGTTCACCATCTCTCAACTGAACAAAAAATTTATACATCACACATAGTCATGTAAGATTGAAGTACATCAATATTTCATGGCATCTCACATGGATTAGATCAATTCACTTAGAAAAATAATCATGGTAATATAAAGGTTTTTGGAAACTTAATATACGTCATTCACTTTATTAAGCATTTTAAGTTCACTAACTTAGATAATCATTAAAATAAACATTTTAATGGGAATTATTACCTCCATTACCTCTGTAAGCTTATAGAGGTTAAATAACTTGCTAAAGATCATAGACTTCACTGTGTGGTGAAATTTGCCAGAAGCTTATTCCACCTTTTAATACATTTAAATCTGCATACATTTTAAATGGACAAAGAAAAATAGAACTTACTGAGGTAGGTTAGTACAGAAAATGAGGAGAAGACAAGTTACAAAATGGCCAACAGACAACATGGCTGACAGACAACATGGCCAGGAGACCCTGCCTGGAAAGCACTACTACTAAAAACAAAGTTGGAGGGTCCCGCTGTGACCTTGACCTTTAAGTCCCAGTTGGGAATCTTTCTGAAGCTAAAGGGAGGCCCCAGAAAATTCCAAACACACCTCCCCATTGGTTCCAGATAAACCTAAATGAAAGGCCTCACCATTGGCCCCCACCATTGGTGGGGTAACCAATAACAGTTGGGGCCCTTTACCTTAGCATTAGCAAGGGGAGGAGTGATTAACACATTCCATGTCTCTCAGGTGTTAGTTTATGCCATGTAACCATTTTGCTTGTTTGACGATTTCTCAGATTTTGGTTTCAACTTGTTCTGTAGTGTTGATCCTGGTGCAACAGGATGTGTTGGTGAGGGCACAAAAACCTTCTTCATTTAGAAGGTAATCAGAGGCCAACTGATTATCCATAACTACAGAGGCAAGAGAATTAAGGGAGGTAGTTAGTCATTCTAGGGCCTGTCCTATTTCAGAAGCCATGGTTTCAAGAGTGGTGGTTAGGATGAGAAGGATGGTTTCCTGGTCCCCAAAGCCAATCAAGGGTGCAATGATGTTGGCTAGGATTCCCACTTCCAAGGACCAGTCTTATTCCATATTTGAAATGTTGGTAGGAGAGATTAAAACCTTGAATTTCAAAGTTAACAGTAATGTAGTTTACCCAGACAGCAATGTCCAATAGACACCAGGGTGGGGAACTCTATAAGCATCCAGGTGGAATTGCAAATGAATACAAAGCCTTTGGGGAGGAAAAGCAATTCCTGAAGCTTTGTTTCTGAAAGAGGTGTAAACTAATTGCTTATTTTGTTGACAGGTATTTATGGGGCTTCTCTTTAAGGATGGGATTGTTTACACACAGGAAAAGTTGCAAGGGGACCACTAGGTGAGCTCTAGACCCTTGCCAAAATTTTTAACTTCTGGCCACATATATGACTTTTTTCAGGTGTGACAGATGTACCGAAGAGTCAATGCTCCTCAGTTTTGCTGCAGTAGTAGCAAAAGGAATGGTCAGAAGAACTAGGTTTGCTAGTTCTTGCTACTAGTAGTAGCAAGTAGGAATGGTCAGAAGAACTAGGTTTGATCCTTTCCACAATGGATAAAGAGAGTGTTTTTTCAGTAGACATTTCTAATATACCCAGTATCCAGTATGTACTGGGAGATATGGAGTCACTGGTGGACCTGTAGAGAGAGACTCAGAAATGGTTTTGTGCAACTCGTTTATCACTTGAGGCAGTGTTTAGCAGTAAGAGTACAGAATGGCTTGAGATTCTAACTGTTGGACCCATGGGAAAAGTGGCATTGGTCTTCCAGTTACTATTTCATAGGGGAACAGCTTATGTGGCCCAAAAAGTCTTCCTTAGCCGTTCATGAAGAAAGGGGTAGGACTTTTGTCCAGGGCAGAGAGAACATTTTTAACTTTGAATTTGCTTCCACACAGGTTTTATTTCCTACCCAGTGTACTTTCTTACACTTAATAGTAGAGTTGAAATAAGTAATGAATAACACAGTGAGTATAAAGATGAAAAATCAATACTTGAGTTACTCCAGTTTTGTCATTCTCGGTGACCATGTGGAGTTTTTATTTGGATTTAAAACTTAAAACAGTAAAATGTTACAAATTCTGAGGTGAATATTTTTGCTTGATAGCAGCACATTTTAATTCATACATGAAATATTTTACTGAATTTCCATAATGTCTTTAAAATGTGAATACCTTACAATAAAATTGATTAAATAATAATATATCTTTAAAATGGAACTATAACCTTTATGTTTGGTAATTATTTAAAGGCAATAATGATTGTTCATGATTTTACATGATTATTACTGAACATATTTTGTCATATATAGGAGTAAATTATTTAAAATAATCTTCTGTCAAATACACTCAGTTTGTCACTTAATGTCAGTTAATTTTAAACTCAAAACATTCTTTGAAGCATACTTTTATTCACAGTTTAAATATTAATAAATAAAAATGCTTCTAGTGAAGCAACTTGGTCAACATATCAAAATTAAAATTTGACAGCATCAGAAATTACACCATGTTTGACTTCACATCAAAGCTGAGTCCAATCCATGGTTTTGAATTCTGCATAAGAAAATTAGAAATTGGTCAACTTATGATGAATTCTAAATACAACACTGATGAAATACAAAATTAGATTTTATTTCAAGGTTCATTGGATATCAAGCATATTTTCTAAAGTGGAAGGCAATATGATCAAAATTGTCTTTTAGGAAATTGTTCCTTTCATTCCTCGAGTCAATCTTTGGTCTAGTTGGACTTTAGAGTGCACATTAAAATCTGAATTCCAGACATATTCTGGATGAGATAGAGTGATTGGCAGTATATCAGCACTAATACATTGAAAATATAGAAAAGAAGGGAAAAAATAGAGAAATTTTCTGCTGGAGGTAGTAGAGAGTTACTGAGGGAATAAAAATTATAAGGAATAAAACTCAGAAGGAGAAGTAACTCAGAGGTGAACTGAGCTCCAGCAGATAGCTGCGGATCCAAGATATGTATATATTGAGAGCCATTGCTGGGAGTTAAAAGAATCAGGTATTTGGTCAAAGATTTGGAAGACTCAATGATAAACCAGTTTTCCCCTCAGTACATTTGTCAAATATTGAGGACACATAGGATAACCATGAGAGAAAGACTTAAAAAATAATTTGTCATGTAAAATATATGTCTATCTTTTTTCTCTTAGAGTAAGGTTTCTGAAGTACATCTTGATTTTCCATAGACCAGTAATTTCTTCCTTTTTCTACTGAGTAGTATTCCACTGTATGGATATTTTGTTTATTCATTCACCAATAGATAGACATTTGAATTGATTACAATTTGTGTCTGTAAGGAATGATACTGCTTGAGCATTCATGTACATGTCTTTGTGTAGGCATATGTTTCTATTTCTCTTGGATGGATGCCTTAGAGTAGAATTGCTCTGCCATATAGCAAGTGTATGTTTAATTTTGAGAAACTGTTTTCAAAAGTGCTGTATCATTTTACATTTTCACCACCAATATATGAGGGTTCTAGTTCCTCCACAACCTCACCAATATTTGGCATTCTCAACCTTTTCAACTGTAGCTTAGAGTTGTTCGTAATATTCTCTTAAGGTCCTTTTACCTTCTATAGGGTCAATAGTAATATTATAACATTCATTTCTGATTCAATGTTTATAACTTTCTTTATGTTTTTTCTTCTTCTTGCTGTATTGAATAAGACTTCCATAATAATATTTATTAAAATTGATGATAATAAACTTCACTAGTTGTTCTTAATTTCAAAGGAATAATTTTTAGTATTTCACCATTCAGTAAAGTCAAGTCTAAAATTTTCTGGAGGTAATATTTTTAAAATTGAGATTGTGATTAAATTGTAATAGGTCAACTATTGATTGGTTAATATATTTTTTCTCCTTTAACACATTTAAAATGTACTCAGTAAGCTTCCCTCTAGTAACAATACGATTTGATAAATAGTATTGTTTATTATTTTGATTTCTAAATATACTCTGAATCCTATTATGATTTCCTTTTTGAACCATTAGGTCAGGAAAAAACTTTGTTTTTAAATTGCCATATATTTTAGATTTTTCAGTTAAATTCATGATACTGGTTTTAGTTGAATTATAGTTAAATAAGTTATTCTATATGGCACAGGGTTTATTTTTACATTTGGTGACAATTAATTGGTGACATAAATAAGATGAATTATTTTATATCATCCATGTGTACTCTTGAGTTGTTAGGTATAACATTGCATACATGAAATTTAATGTTGGTCATGGTTTTGGATCAATTCCTCTATATCCTTATATAGCTGTACAAATTTAAAATTTTTAACTATTTCTGCATTGTATATTTTCTCAGTATTTAATGGTTTTAAGAATAGATAATGACTCTTGCTTTAAATTCTATTTTCTCAAAAAAAACCTGCTTCAAATGCTAGTATGTATAGCTGCACTATCTTTTCTATTCATTTCAAATTTTTGTGTCTTTTTGTTTAAGGTGTGTCTTTTGTCAAAACACATTACTATTTTAATCCAATTTGATAACATTTGTTTTCCTACTGGAGAATTTAGCCATTGTGCTGATGTTATTTTAATTATGTATTTGAATTGACTTTTATCATAATTTTCCTTCGGTTTTTCCCAATATTACAGTTTCCTCCCTCCTTTATTGACTTTAATTTGCATTGGCCTCCATATTTTTTCTCAATAGATCTTATCTTTTTATCTATTGAACATATCATCTATCTACTACTATGCTAGTGGTTACTCAAGAAATTATGTCTGTATATTAAGTGTTAACAAGTCTGAATTTGATTAATATCTTTATTTTCTTACTGAATAAATTCAGGTTAAATAAAATACTTTTATTTTGATCATTCTCTTTCAACTTTTATGATTCTGTTTCCAAGATTTTTGTTCTCTATCTTCTATGTTCTATGATTATATTTTATAACAATATATAGGTTTACACCTAAAGCTATCATTTCTTTATTCCAGGTGCTTCTTGGATTTCATATTTTCCTTCTTGGAACATCTTCCTTTTTCATAAAAAATCTTCTTCACAAATTCTTTTTTTATTATTATTCAAACTTAATTCAAATTCAAAAAATAAATTAACAAACAAAAGGCAGCTCAACAAGTTATGAAAGCATTACTCCAGGCACTTTTATCTCATGTAATTCCAATAGTTAACTCAATTGTTCTTCCAGTTGTTCAGAAAGATACACAGATGAACACAAATTAGTTAAATGACATATTCAAGGTCTCCTTATTAAAGAAAAAAATGAAGAAGAGAAAAAAGGTGCTTGATTATATTCATATCACAAAAAACTGTAACCCATATGCTTTTTTTGACCGTTAGCATTAATATAATATCTTTGCTTTTGCTACCAAAAAATTGGAATGCTTTGTTCACTATAGTCTATAAATTACATTAGTTATATTTTTCCCATGTATCACCATATTCTTAATTCACAAATTCTTTAATGAGGGTGCATTTATACTGAACTCCTGCTTGCTTATGTGGTAGTTTTGTTTTACCAAAAACTACTTTTGAAAAAAAAAAATAGAATTGAATGGTGACAATTTTCTTTCAGAACTTTCATGATATGGTTCCATTTTTTGTGGATTCCACTATTGCTTTGTTTTAAATTATTATTAATTAGAAGTAGTTTTCACCATGGCTATTTTTAAGAGCACATCTTTTCCTTTATTGTGGATATTTTCTAAAGACTTTTTCATCATTCTTGGAAATTTGTCAGTTATTATCCTTTAAACATCTCTTTGTACTAATATCTAAATCCTGGAGTGTGACAGACATATCTTTTTCCTTTTTACTCCACTCCCAATATCACTTAAACTTTCATTAATTTCTTCCCTCTCCTTGTCTCTCTTTTCTCTCTTCTGAGTAATTTGTTAATACCTAAAACTGAGCTCATGGATTCTTTCTTCAAGTATAAATAATCTTTTATATCCATTGAGTATCTAATTAAAATACTCTTTTTTTAATTGCTGAAGTAATTTTTATAATTGTTTTTATTAGTGTGGGCTATTTTGAATCACTTTTATTCTTTTATTATACTGATAAAATTATCATTTTATATAATAGATATATTCATATTATATTTTGTTTCTAACTGCAATAAATGTAGGTGTCTTACTCTGTAATCTGCTCTTCCTATCCCATTTATCTCATATATCAATATTTTTTTATTATGAGATCAAAAAAATTAATTTCACCCCTTCATTTTAAATTTTCTACACAAACATTAATTCCAGCAATTACATAGAAATAGTATCCTCAGGAAATATTTTATTTTTTATGCTGTGTTTGTGTACATGTGTGTGTTTTGGTGTGTATGTGAAGCAATTTAGTGTTAGCATGAGTTCATGACATCCCTTCTTTACCTGCTTTGCCACCAGCCCTAAATCTTATATGGAGCTCACAAAGTTAAGTTTTTCCCTGAGGATCCCAAAACAGAATTTTCCCACTTTTTACTTAATGTGAAAGCAAGATTCCATTCCATAACACTTCCCAAAAGTGATTACCCATGTGCTAATCTTGCTAACCTCATGTACTGCTCTATCTGTGGGAGCTTTTCTGTACTCCATCATCTAAACTGCCTTTCTAAGTGCTTTCCTGTTTTTGTCTGTGATTGACAGGCTGGTTGATATTAATCAGCATATCCCATAACCCATTTCATGAATCCTAGAAGTGCCAGAAGTTTAACATATTTGTAAGTCTTTATTTTCCATCCACCTCAGTGTTTTTGAAGGGACAATTCATTTTCTTCATGTGATATATCTTTCTTTTAGGCCAGTAATATATTATGAAATGGTATTAACAAAAGAACATGACCAATATCTTAAAAATTTAAGCCATTTCAATATAAACTATGTTTTAAAATACAATAGAAGACATATATACACTAAAAGCATGTTTCTTCATGTTCACAGCAACACTAATTATAATAGCCCTGGGGTGGTTTGGAGTTAAGTAGCCTCAAAAACATGTTGTTAATCTTAATTCATGTGGGTATGAACCTTGGTAAATAGGACTTTTAATGAAGTTACTTTACTTAAAGTGTGGCCCAAGTGAATCAGGGTGGGTCTGAATCCTATTTCTGGCTGTATAGAGCAGGCCACAGAGGCAGTTAAACAGAGCAGCGAGCAGCTGAAAGTCAATGGAACCAAGCAGAGATTGGAGATGATGCTGCCATAGGCACTGCTGTGTAATGGAAAAGCCAAGGAATCCCAAAGATTACTAGCCAACCAAAAGATACTGACCCTGGGTGGAAGCAAGCCTTCTAACCTCTGAAACCATGAACCAGTAAATTTCCATTGCCAAGCCAACTGAAGATAGGTTGGCTTTGATATTTGTTTTAGCAGCCAGGAAATTAAAACAAGCCCTAATTGTGAAAGTACCCAAGCTTCTATCCAAAAAAAAAAAAAGAAAAAAAAATTAAATTGTCATATATTCATGCAAGGAAGATACTATACATTAATAAAAATAACCAATCAGACATTATACAAAACACCAACACACTAAAGCAAATCTATATGATTCCTTTTCTATCAAGTACATAAAAAAATCAAACTAATTTATGGTTTTAGAAATGAAGATAGTGGTCACCTTTGGGAGGAAGTGATTATAAAGGGGCATGAAGGTGATTTCTGTCTGCACTGCTGGTAATTTCTCACTTCCAATCTGCATGCAAATTACATGAAAGTTCTCAATTTGTGAAAACTCATGAGCTGTACATATATGAAATGTACAATTTTCTGTTTTTAGAGTTCAAAACAAAGTTAAAAAAATAGAAGGCAAAGCTTTATTCAGTTTCTCTGCATTTTAACACTTAAGTACACATAATCTAGTTTATCAATTTTTTTCAGTACTGTGTCAAATGAGAGAAATAATCCTTTATTTTTAAGAAATTGCCTGGTTATTTAATATCATATGAACACGACCTTCATGATTATAATAAAGGAAGGACAGTATAAATAACAATTTCCAATATGTTGATAATGCATCAGTGTAGATGCATAAAACAACAAGGGGGAAATGATTCCTGCTCGCTGATTTCTCTCTTCAAGCAGTGAGGCCATACAGGCAATGAGGATGGATCCTTTCCACCATCATGGTCCCAGGAATAAAAGACTGAAAAGCAGAAATGCCTCGGAACCGTTACTTTCCTTCCAAGAGCATTTGATGGCGCCAAACATTCCTCAAGACCGTCTTCATCTCCAAGTTTCTCAGGGTGTAGATCAAAGGGTTGAACATGTAGGCAATGATGTTGTAGAAAAGAGCAAATACTTAATCTTCTGGAAAAGCTATGGCTAGTCTAATGTAAATAAATAATACAGGTACAAAAATCAGTACCACAGAGGTTATTTGAGAATTGCAAGTGGAAAGAGCTTTGCTGAAGCTCTCAGCTGAGTATGCCCTGATGGTGTATAATATGAAAAGATAGGAAAATATCAAGACAAGGAAGGTTGCCATAGCAATTAACCCTGAATTAGCAATGACTAAGAGTCCTATTAAGTGTGTATTAGTGCAGGTCATCTTCAGCAAAGGATAGGCATCACAAAAATAGTTATCTATCTCATTGGGACCACAGATAGCTAAGAAGATGGTGAGAAGAAAATGACCGGCCAAGTGTATAAGTCCCTGTGATGGTTAGGCTAATTTGTCAACTCAACAAGGTAATTGTGCCCAGTTCTTTGGTCAAGCAAGCACTGGGCTATTTGTAATACAAGGACATTTATGGACTTTAGTTACCAGTGAGTTTATTGCATAAATAGCTGATTACATCTACATCAGCCAGGAAGATTGCCATCAGCAATGAATGATGCTTTATCCAATCAGTTAAATGCCTTATAAAGTGAAGTGATTTCAGCATTCAGAGAGAATTTCCCAGCTCACCTTTGGACAGTCAGTGTCTCCTGGAAACTCATCAAGGACATTCATTGGACTTTCATTGAAGCCCCTTGTTTGTCCTGCCTGTGGAACCTGGACTTGAGAATCCCCACAGTTACATGAGAGATTCTTACAAAATCTCATACTATTGACATATCACCTTTTGATTCTGTTTACCTAGAGAACCCTGACTAATACAATCCCTCAGTACAAGAAGCTATGTTGATAGCCTTACACCTCCACCTGTTCATGATGGTGGTATAATGTAAGGGCTTGCAAATGACCAAATAGCAGTCATAGGCCACCCCTGTGAGGATAAAGATATCAATGCCTCTGAAGAAATGTGTAGAAAATAGCTGTGCCATGCAGTTCTTATAACATATGGTCTTTCTTTATACTAGTAAGTCAATCACTAATTTTGACTTCACTGTGGATGTGTAGCAAAGGTCTGAGGGTAAGAGATAATTAAGAAAGAAATACATGGGCTGGTCAATTAACTGACTGCATGAAATAGAAATCATTATCAGCAAGTTTCCCATCAAAATAGCAATGTAACAAAATAAAAGTAAAGCAAAGCAGAGTATTTCAATATGCTTGTTTTGAGAAAGTCCCAAGAGAATAAATACAGTGACATTATTACTTTTTTCCATGGTCCAGGGTAGGTAGAAAAAAATAATCACTGGAAATGACATAATTCATTATCCCATATTTAGAAGTGTTTATTGAGAAAAGTGTTTGTCATATTCTATTTAAGGAACTAACTCAGATTTATTGATCTTATTCAATTTCCTCAGAGAATGAATATTGGATATTTAACTAATTCTCTGTGAATATTTGCTAGATGACTTTCATTAAACTTTCCAGCTAATTGTGAGCAATCTTAGCCTCAGTAGAAATGGATGCCCTTGATCAATCAACAATATTAGAATTTTATTCAATAACAATATCTATGTCTGAAGCCTGAAGTAATCTAAAATAACTCATTGCAAAATATATATCACTTATTCTTTAAGACTTAATATTTATTAATGAAATAATAATAACTCATATAGATATCATTTTTAATTGTTTACAGGTAAACCTGAAATTTAAGTTGTTCTTTTAGGTGGACTATACATTACCTTAAATCCATTTTCAAATGGAGCAGCATTAAAAAAAAATAAGTAAATCTATAGGAAATTATATTTTCAATTGAAGGGCTTTCTCTTCAGGAGTCTGATGCAAATATTTTGAAAACTTGTGAAGTTATTTGATTTTTTGTTTATCTGTTTCCTTATTGATTTAGTGTAAATTATTTTTTGAAACTTTTAAACACAGGATGCTTAGTCCTAGGATTTACTCAAATAAAACAATAAACTTGAATAAACCATGAAATAAACCCTGAGGATTAATCCTTTAAAAGTTTGATCAAATGAAGGATGTTATTAACGTGAGAAAGTGTGGGAGGGGTAAGGAATGGGGCATATGGGAATCCTCTACACATTTTATGTAGCATTTATGTAATCTAAGTATCTTTTTAAAAAGTCTAATCAAAAGGGAGTGTTTCATAAAAGTTTTGTCCTGAATGCAGTACATTATATATGGAAAGCCACATTTATTTTAGCCATCTGATTAGGGGTTATATATTTCTTTTTTCTATATTTATCCAATATATTACTTTTGTCCAAATCCATGAACTGTCCATATAGTGACTTATCAATTAAAAAAAAACAACAACAATGTATGGGGAATAAGTTGTAACAGGGCTCTATTTTTTGCATTATACCATATATTTTTAGTTTGTGTGCCAATCATTTTAGCTCTTTGAATATAAGAAAAATGGGAAAATCTGCATTATCTTTGACATATATTTGTGAATTCAAAGAACATTGGAATGTGAAATTTTCTTATAAATTCTGGAGCTATTAATAATAGATATTATTATATAAATATTTGGGAACACAATTCATTAAACTTGACTTCAACCAAATTAAACAGAAGTTTAGAATCATTAAATTATTTTAAGCCCAAAGTTTTTCAGTCCACTAGTCAAATCTCTTCCTTCCACTAATGGGGAATTTAAATTGTGAGCTAAGGAAAAGGGTGTGCAAGAGTACTGAGAATCTCTTCACCACCAACAGAAATGATACTAAAACAAAAGATTTGGCTATATAGATTAGAAATATTTCAATTATTTAGTCTAGATATTGAAAAGAAAACACTGAATTACTACAATGTTTTCCATTAAATTCTCTTAAAAACTTGTTATGCCTTTTATAATTAATCCTTATCTGCTGTTCTCAAAATGCACATTTATATTATACAGTGTCAGTTCCCATCTTGTACTTGGCTTTTCATTGAAATCTTACTTAAATTTCCTCCTCGAATTTCCCCATTACTGATGAGACTACAGAAATACATTGCCTATTAGTAAGCAATGTTGAACATAGTACTGATTTGAATTCTTGTTAAAAATAGCTTCTGGTACATTTGAATTTTCATAAACAAAGTTTAATCTCTCATATATGTGAGATTAAAACCCCACTTGATTTATGGCCATTATATTACCTTAGCATAGGGAGAATCTTGTATTAAATTAAGTCTATAAGAATAGTAAGGCTGGGTATGTTCTCAGGCAAAACCAGTTAATCAATCTGTCTGCTTTTACTGATGCAAAAAGTAATGCCTAATAATTTAATATATTGTCCTAAAAATATTTTGTGACTCTCTAGCTGTGTTATTTCATAAGGCTACAGCTTGGCAATCTTCCTTCTTGATTCGGCTTTCTTATAGAACTAGGACCACTATGTTAACTGCCACATATTTTAATGACAATAAAAAATTGAATTATTTGCTGTATTTTTTGAGGAATTCCTGGTTACAAATCTTAAATCATCCACTAACTTTATTTGTGATCTTTACAAGTCACATAATTTCTCAAAGCTTTTTCTTCATCTGAAACCTAGGAAAACATATCTTGCTCTATATAATTCAGAGGTTGGTTCTTAGACTTAACTTTGATAATAGATAAGAAAGAATTTTGCAAATAATAAAATAGTGCACACATGGCGTCGGTTTAGGAGGGCACTCGCTGACTAGTTCTCTGAGGACAGCTGATTGGGGACGAGGTCCTGCCCGGGGGTCTGTTCTGTGGACTCACAGAATGAGAAGCTTGGGACATCTATCTGGAGGCAGCTCAATGGCGTTGATTGCTCGGTAGAGATTCATGAGTTTTAACCCTGCCTGTGGAGGTTAACACAGATTGCTGAGCCCCACCCTTGGGGAAAGAGGTTGCTTTGAGCCTCAACTCCTGAGGCAGCCCGGTGAGAGGGAGCGATCTCCGAGAGTGGGAGGATTCTGGTGGAGGGTGGAAAGGGCATTCCTGTCTGTGGATTTTGCTGCCTGGAACCCCTTGAAGCCTTGGGGAGCAAAATAGCTAGTTGGAAGCAGGACCAGGCTGAGGGGAGTGGTGAATGTGCTGAGGATGTTGACATACCTACCTGCCCAGGGATACACCCCAACCCCCGCTGGCAAGCCGGTGAGAGGGAGCATTCTCCGAGAGTGGAAGGGTTCTGACAGAAGGTGGAGAGGGGCTTCCTTTCTGTTGATTAGGCTGCCTGGACCCGCTCATAGCTTTGGGGAAAAGATAAGCTGGCTTGAAGCAGTGCCAGGCTGAGGGAAGAGGCGAATCTACTGAGGAAACCTGATTTACCCAACAGTCCGGTGATACAAAGGCTTGGCTCCAGAGGGGGCAGAGGCAGCCATTTTTATCATTCTGCACAGACAAGCATCAGAACTTCAGCTCCCCTGGGGAGGCCAGGAAGTGGGAAGTGCTTGACTAGTGTTCATGAGCATGGTTAGGGTCCCCTCAGTGAAGGGGCTGGTGCAGAAAAGGACATATTGTGGGTCCCTTATTTCACCAAAAAAAAGAAAACAGTCACTTAAAAAATAAAAAATGAATTTTTCTTTTTAATTTAGTTTACTACCTAAAAACTGCCTCAAAACTTGCAGATAGAACCTTGCAGGGCAATTGATTGATAAATACAAACAGGCTGAGAGGTTCCACAATGGCCCAAGAAAGACCCTTATATTTGTTTGACTGTTTGCTTCTGTGGTTGTTTGGTTTTTCTCTGTTTATTTCTTGTCTCTTGCTTTTCTTTCCTCTTTCCTCCCCACCTTCTTTTTTCGTTCGTTTTTTTTCAATTAGGTGCTCCCAGCTTGTCTTTTCTTTGCCATGCTTCTTCTTCAGTGATTTCCACTTCTCTGTCTATATTGATTTTGTATCCAAAGCTATATCTTTTCCTTCCTTCATCTTTCTGCCTTCTGCTTTCTGTTGTGGTTATTACATACCACATTTTTTCGTTAGCCCATAACTTAAGGGTGTCAATTTCTATTCTATTTATTCTGTTTTCTTCTTTTTTTTATTAATATTAACTTTTTTCTTTCAACCCTTTCTTTACTCTTTCTCTCACTCCTCATCATTCTAGCCTTCTAAATAGTTATATATATATTCCTATATTTTGTTTCCCAGTCCATTGAAGGTACTCCACATTTTTTCCTATTACTTTACACTGCCTACATAAGCTGAATATTCATTTCACTAAGTCTTATACAGACCCTCTTCTAACTTCTATCAATATTACTATTATCACTCTTCCTTTCTCACATCTTTTGATTCCTCTGGCCCTAATCTTTTGCCTTCAAGGGAACATAGAAAGAAGCAAAGAAATAAAATAAGAAGAAAAAGTGTCAAAGAGAAAACTTAACACACACGCAGAACCACCAGCTGAATAAAACTCTACAGCAAAGAGAGAAGCTAATCAACTGAATAAATCCAACAAGATAAAATGATGACGAGAGGGCAACAAAAAATTACAAACCACACTGAGAAACAGGAAGACATGGACCAGTCCAATAAATGAACTGAAAATCAGGAAGAGATGCAGAACATCGAACAACTAATCAAAACTTTCCAAACAAATATCATGGACTAACATAATGAAGTGAAGGAAGAGATTAAGGATATTAAGAAGGCACTGGGAGAACATACTGAAGAAATTGTAAACATACATAAAAAGATAATGGATATGATGGTGATCAATGGCACAATCCAAGAAATCAAGAAGATGCTGGATTCACATAACAGCAGATTTGAATAGGCAGAAGGAAGGATTACTGATGGAGAAGACAATATATCTGAAATCAAACAGATAGTAGAACAGATAGGCAAAAAGATAGAAAAACTCAAGCAGGGACTCCGGGATTTAACTGACAACAAAAAATGCACAAACATACTCATAATGGGCATCCCAGAAGGAGAAGAGAAGGGAAAGGGAACAGAAGGAGTGTTGAAGGAAATAATGGCTGAAAAATTCCCAACCCTATTGAGAGAGATGGATGTGCAGATCCAGGAAGCACAGCGCACCCCAAACAATGTAAATCCCAACAGGCCAACTCCAAGACATATACTTGTCAAAATGTCCAATGCTCAAGACAAAGAGAAAATACTCAAAGCAGCAAGAGAAAAGAGAATCATCACATATAAGGGAACCACAATAAGATTAATTGCTGATTTCTCATCTGAAACCATGGAGGCAAGAAGACAGTGGTATGACATTGTCAAAGTACTAAAAGGAAAAAACTTCCAGCTATGAATTCTCTATCTAGCAAAACTGGCATTCAAAAATGATGGATAGTTCACAATATTCACAGATAAGCAGAAATTAAGAGAGTATGCCAATAAGAAACCTGCACTTCAAGAAACACTAAAGGAAGTTCTACAAGTTCAAAGGAAAAAATAGGGGAGAGAGAGTTGGAGGAGAGTTTAAAATCAACTAAAAAGACAAAAACAGAAACAAATCAACATATGACATACATTAACCCAAAGAAAATATGGCTGAAGTAAGAAATTCGTTGTGAGTAATAACACTAAATGTTAATGGATTAAATTCACCACTCAAGAGACACAGATTGGCAGAATGGATGAGCAAATATGGTCCATCTGTATGCTGTCTACAAGAAATCCACCTTCGACCCAGGGATTCAAGAAGACTGAAAGTGAATGGCTGGAAAACAATTTTACAAGCTAACAATAGCCAAAATAGGGCAGGAGTAGTTATTCTAACATCAGACAAAATAGACTTTGAATGCAAAACTATTGTAATAGATAAAGATAGACACTATATATTAGTAAACTGTATACTGTCTCAAGAAGAGAGAACAATCATAAACAATTATTCACCTAATCGTGGTACCTCAAAATACATGAGGCAAACTCTGGAAAATCTAAGTGGAGAAATAAATGGCTCTACAATTATACTGGGGGACTTTAATACACCATTATAATTATTAGACAGAATATCTAGACAGAGAATCAAGAAACAAAGACTCTGAACAATACATTGGAGGACCCGGACTTAATAGATATACACAGAACACTACACTCAAATACAGTGGGATTTACATTCTTCTCGAGTGCACATGGATCATACTCCAATATAGACCACATGCTAGACCACAGAACAACTCACAATGAATTCAGGAAGATTGAGATTACACAAGGTAATTTCTCTGACCACAATAGAATGGAATTGGAAATCACTAAGGGCCAGAGAATCAGATTAGGCACAAAGATATGGAAGTTAAACAACACACTGTTAGACAAACAGTGTGTCAAGGAGGAAATCTCAAATGAAATCAGTAACTACCTTGAAACTAAGGAAAATAAGAATACAACATATCAACACCTATGGGATGCAGTGAAAGCTGTTATGAGATGAAATTTCATAGCCATAAAAACATATATTAAAAAAGAAGAAAGAGCTAAAATTGAAGGCCTAACTGCACACTCAGAGGAATTGGAAAACCAACAACAAACTAAACCTAAAGGTAACAGAAAGAATGAATTAACAAAGATTAGAGCAGATTTAAATAAAATAGAGAATAAGAAAGCACTAGAAAAAAGAAACAAAACCAAAAGCTGGTTCTTTGAGAAGATCAATAAAATTGACAAACCCTTAGCCAGACTAACAAAGAGAAAGAGAGAACAGATGCAAATACACAAAATAAGGAATGAGCAAGGGGATATCACTCCTGACTCCACAGAAATAAAAAGTATCATAAGAAGATACTTTGAAAAATTATATGCCAACAAGAATTATAATTTAGAGTAAATGAACAAGTTTCTAGAAACTCACAAACAGCCCACATTGATGAAAGAAGAAATTGATGAACTCAACAGTTAAATTACAAGTAAAGAGATAGACTCAGTTATCAAAAACCTTCCAAATAAGAAGAGCCCAGGACCAGATGGCTTCACAGCTGAATTCTACCAACCATTCCAGAAAGAGCTAACACTAATTCTGCTTAACCTCTTCCAAAAATAGAAGTAGAAGGCATATTGCCTAACTCATTCTATGATTCCAACATTACTCTTATACCAAAACCAAACAAAGATACCACAAGAAAAGAAAATTACAGACCCATTTCCCTAATGAACCTAGATGTTAAAATCCTCAACAAAATACTTGCTAATCACATTCAACAACATATAAAAAGCATTATACACCATGACCAAGTGTATTTCATCCCGGGTATGCAAGGATGTTTCAATATAAGAAAATGAATCAATGTAATACACCACATAAATGAATTGAAAGAAAAAAATCACATGAACATTCTATAGATGCAGACAAAGCATTAAACAAAATACAGCACTCTTTCATGATAAAAACAGTGCAAAAGATAGGAATAGAAGGAAGCCTTCTGACTATCATAAAGGGTATGTATGAAAAACTCAAAAATAACATCTTCAAAGGTGAAATTCTAACAGCCTTCCCTCTGAGATCGGGAATAAAGCAAGGATGCCCACTATCACCACTCCTATTTAACTTTGTCTTAGAAGTGCTTGCTTGAGCACTGAGGCAAGAAAAAGATATAAAAAGCATTCAAATTGGAAAGGAAGAAGTAAAAATTTCAATATTTGCTGATGACATGATCCTCTACATAGAAAGCCCTGAGAAACCTACAACAAAGCTTGTAGAACTTATAAAGGAGTTCACTAATGTTGCAGGCTACAAGATCCAGGCTCAAAAATCAGTAGCATTTCTGTACACCAATAATGAGCAATCTGATGAGGAAATCAAG